>JAQIXX010004699.1:0-15575 GCA_034700605.1 Willowsia nigromaculata
ATTGGGGAGCTCCAGATATCCCAAGACTTATTTTCTCGTGTCATAGGTAACTGTCTCCTCATTCAAATAGGCTTGAGATATACTACGCAACAAATAAATCATTCAACACCGCCGTATATAACACATAAAATGCCCCAGAATGAAAACCATGTTCGGGAAAAATGTTCCATACGTAAATTTAAAATGTGTGTGCACGCAACGTAGATGATGAAAGTTTGCGATATACTTCAGCAATGTACTTTGTGAGGAGTGAAGCGTGGAAACAGGAGCGTGGAATCACAAGATCAATATATTAAGATTAAGAAGGATAGTGAAGTGCTTTCGAGGTCAGCATCCACTTCATCAATAATATTATTCATTCTTGAGTTGAAGGCGAAGATAGAAGCTACTTGAAAAGAAACCTATGGATGAGCAGGGTTTCAGCGCCTACGCGGCAGCTTTGCTTCACTAGCACTTATTGCGAATCTATCAAGCACAGGCCTCCCTGTCATCATTATCGCTTCTTTTCAAACCCAAGAATAACATAAAAATTTTGAAGGACACACAACAAAACACCACTTCTTATTGCTTCCGCTCACTTCTCATTTATTATGTTGTTGAAAGCTTTCTCAGCCAATAGCACATGACATCGTTTAGTATGAACATACTTTTTGTCTGTCTGTCAGGCTAGTCTTAAAAATGCTAATCCCATTCCAAAGGTATGAGTCATACTGTATTCCATTCCATTCGTTTTTAAACAAAAGGTTTTGAGAAAGAGTTTTTGTTAGATATGCAGTGTTTTCGGCTGAACATAACAAGTACGTACTTAGTCCCTGTAATCATATAGATTTTATGAAACACCCATTACTTTTCACTCAATTTCATTCATTTTCAATGTCATAATTGCCAGTGCTATTGAAGGTGGTTTAGGGTAGCATGATATTAGCTGCACTTTGAATAGGTGGGCGTCGATTCTGAATAAAGCGATAGCAAAGTTATATTATGTTAACTGAATAAATAGAACACAACATGCGTATTTGTCAACACAACATTCTCCGTCTTCTTCATTCCCTAATATTTCTCTCTTTTTCTCATCGAAAGACGTCTATTAGTGTCATTGTTTGTTTTCTTGGCAAAAGTAAAATTATGACTATTGTCTGTCCCACGGCTCAGTGAGTAATAAAAGGAAACCGTACCAAAGAGACGGAAATCGAAAGTAAAATACCTACATTTCCTTTTAAAAGAGGACAAAAACGCTAAGGCCAGGTGACGTACGAAGTACTCGGCACTTCTTGTTATTTATGTGTCGAGCAAAGAGGAACACGTTTCAATGCAAATATTTCTCTCCTACATAATATTGTTCCAAACTTGTGAATATTCGCGCACATCCATCATTTGCAAACGTGTCCATTCCTACATCTTCGCCAAAGTAGATTAAAGTTTTGTAGTAAAAGCGAAATACTTTTATTGTTCTCTTTTTACTACCTTTTCAATCCTCTCACTACACTACAAGTCCATATCCGTATAATCTTTTATGCCCCTCTCTATTTCTAAACATGGAACAGCGGAAAATGAAACTTTCGTTGCACAAAACAAAAATTTTATCTCGCATTTTTTACAGACATATGTCTTGTTCAGTTTGAGAGCAATGTGTGTGTCAGACCAAGTTACAAAAATTCAACTTTCCATTGGAGAATAATATTTGCCATAGGGTTATCTCTAACTCTTGAAAAATGTGAAAGAGCACTTGACTTTCTGTCAAGTGTGTACGAGGCGAATATGAGACACCAGATATAGGTATCCTTTTTCACTGGCTATTGCAATTTGATTTGTACCTTGAAGGCTATGACTTAATATGGAAAGTGAAACAGATTTACTTTTCATGCTATGTGGTTAAGAGTACTGATTCAATTGCACGCAGTACCAGAAACAATATACGAACCAGTGATATCAGATATTTAACACATTTTAATGAACCCTATCATAAGCATCACACCTCCTCATCACTGTTATGAACGATTTGTACAATATCATACATTAATGTGTACCTATGCCAAATGTAGCATTTAGGAAAAGGATTTCTATGTAAAAGGACGGTGGACGTGAACACTGGTAGGCTTTGTGAAACGATATAAGGCTCCAATGAAAATCGTACCTTTCGTTTGTCACTAGAGTATGAAATTCAATCCAATTGTTAAAAAATTAAATTTGGACTTGAATAAAAATCCGTTTGATCTGAGTTAAAGCAGAGTAAATGGACAAATGGATTCAATCAAGGCGAAAGAAATCCGACATTTGCCATTCTGTTGTCCAAATATAAGTAATATGAATGTAAGCTCAATAACTCTAATACATGAAATGAAATTAAAAAATAGATTTTTTAAAGAATATAGTTGAGCTGTAAACTATTATTTAGTATTGTATGGCAGGCGTGGCAGGTTAATGTTTTTCATGTTGTTATTGTCTTCTTTATGATGTAAAATGCAATATCTATTTTCCTCTTCTATGATTGCATAACTATGTTAACTATACTAAGCATATGGACATGATATACAAAGTTTGGTGTTGTGTAACGTAAATTGAGACGCTACTGGTATCACTGGTTTCTTTTTTAAATATTAATGAGTTGAACTTCCATATCATAAGAGCGTACATATATTCAATGTGATCACATAGCATATCAAATTGCATTGCATTCTGAGCAGATAGCGTAAACTGAACGGGGTAACTGAACCTTGTCAACCGCTGGCACTACCAATTTGTAATTTTTTTCCATCAGGACTTGGGGCTTTGGAAACTCGACGGTAGTATCTTGGTCTTGGTTTAAAAATATAGTTTATTCTCTTGATAAATCGTTTTGAGTGCCCTAACTGTGTCTGCATTTTGTCAATAATACGCTCATTTGTACTCTAAGTTTCACATACAGTTAAGAGAAGAAAGAAAAATAGGTACATTTTTACATTTCTGACAACCTCCATATCATAACAGTTCATACTAGTTAAACGTGTGTGTTATGTAGTTGCAGACCCTCAGGTTGGTTAATAAAATATGAAGAAGTTTAGTTGGCCGATTCCCTCTTTTTATACTATTTCGTCAACAACAACAAACTTCATCAAGATATGATGCTGCAACATGCGACTGATGCGAGACAAAGTAATTCACTACTCTGCTCGTGTAAGTAGGGAGGGATATTATAGGGCTTTGTTTTGTTTGAGCAACTATTTTACTACAACTACGATTTTAATAGCAAGAAAACAAGAGTAGATACATTTATATTTATAAATTCAAAAGCACTACTGCAAAACTCTTGTAGTAAAGAAGTAAGCAACAACAGTGAGCTTTCTTCTTAACTGCTACCACGTTGCTTTACGATTTTCATCTCAGAGCAAGCAACTGCGCAGGGCCTATTGAGCCAATCGATCCACTTCCTTTGTGTACAACGAAGAAAGTCAGACCATACACATGGTGGGCACTGTGAGGATTTTACATTGAAATATCCTTACTGCTTGAATACATATATGGATACAGGATTTTTCCATATACATAATATAGTTGCAGGTTGCAGCGAACTACATGTATACATGGATCGGTATATGGATACATTATATCCAGATCTGATGGAAATGCCGTAATATTAAAAAACAAAGCATGCATTAATGTTGGAGGAAAAAGCAATTTTCAAAATGTTTAGATTCTTTGTTTGTTGACTGTATAAATGAAACATGAAACTCTAGAAAAATGAACATAGTGTGGAGGAAAACAAATGCATCACAATTCCTGCATATTTGGATAGAATTCTATTACAAGATCTGGTTAACAACTACAATACTCCATCATTGTGCTCCTCGTTTTCACACTCACATCACTCAAAACACCTTTCTTTCTTTTCAGCATGAAACGAAAGCTCTGAAGACCAAATAGCAGCAACCAGTGGGAGTGTTGACGTTTTGTTCATGATTTTAAAAAAAGTCCATTGTATTTATGCTGTGTGTACAACTTCGGATAAAATTTTATTGTTCCATAGAATTGACTTGGCACTTATTTTTCGAACGC
The DNA here is from genome assembly GCA_034700605.1 of Willowsia nigromaculata. Lineage (NCBI taxonomy): Eukaryota > Metazoa > Arthropoda > Collembola > Entomobryomorpha > Entomobryidae > Willowsia > Willowsia nigromaculata. The sequence continues at coordinate 4,033 of JAQIXX010004699.1, forward strand.
TTGTACTGGATGTGTATTGAAAGGTATTAAATGATTTTGTGTAATACCAAAAAATGTATGCATTTGAAAACAAGCATTTATTATTAATTGTTTGGCAAATGAATGAATTCTACTATTCAACCAACAACTCTCAACAGCAGAAAGTAATTTGGAAACAAAAATGGCTGTGAATGCCTGCTGAGATCATGAGATTACAAGTGTTCAAATGAAAGAAATGGAAGATGTGTCCACCTGAGACCCAGCATAGTCTATGTCTAATGTGGGATGTACATTGTAAACCAGCCACAAGCTTTTGTACAATTAAGTACAACGCTTTTCGTATTTAAAGTATTTGAAAGTGGTTCAGATATTGCTTTGAAATGATATTCGATGGTGGTAAATATAAAATGATATCAGGCAAGCGGCGATAGTTACAAAGAATGAGCGAAATAATGAACTGTGAACTGTGAGAGACAGAAAATTATGTATTATGGTTTCTACATTTGTTTATTGTTTGACGTAAAGCGACAGTATTGTTATGCATTTCTCTCTGGACAAAAAACTTATCAACTGTTGCAATCTACATATTATTTTACTACACGCAGAGCATAGCGTCTTTCGAGCTTCATGAAAGCACGCTGCAACAGGAACTGGTTTATTTTTTGATTGCCACATTATATTCACATGCTTAACTTAATGTATTGCGAGCTGGAGCAACTCACAACATTTGCAAATTATTTTATGCAACATAATGAAAAGACTTATTTTAGTACAGTATGATGTAACAAGTATTAATGTTTATGTAAATTGTTTTACAAGTACTTAATTTGGACAACATGAACTTACGATTAATATACCTTTGTACATTGAGCAAGTTAGTGGTTGTTTTTTTATAGTTATTCTACATGCAAACATTTATTTGAAGATGAATTTTTCCTTGGAGTATTGGAGATCGAGCTTCCAACCAACCAGAAGTAAATTTTCCAACGTTCATTTGCGTTATTACGTGGCGGGATATGATAGCAAACTATTTTGTAAAATAGGTAGGTATATAGTAGAACGTCTTACAGATACTAAAAACGTATTCTAGACACATCGCATCGATCCTACAATAATTATTTTTCCGGCTAGAAGCGCTTATCTAAATTAAATTTCTCCATCTTCCATCTCCTCGCCCCCGCTGATTTTAAGGTGATTTGTGGAATTGTATCGTTTCTTGTATATTTGCAACTCCCATGCTTCATCATTCCTGCTTGTACTAGTGTCATTCTTGTAAAGCAATATTAAACTTTATCACATCCTATCGCTCACTCAACCAGTAAATTGCTTGCATCTCAGAGCGGAATTTCTATATTCTTAATAAAATGACTATGTGTATGGATTCCATATCTAGTACAGCATTACTTTCTCTCATCAAATGCACTAAATGTTGGCAGTGCATGCAAAGTCTTGAGAACACCAGTAATGTATTTGTACAAATCAAAATTTCCTTGTTTTCCTGGATGGAACGGAGAAAATTCAGCTTTCTTGAACACTTCGTTGCATACCACTGTATTATGACAACATGGTTTCAACTGTCTTGTTGACTAATACAAGATAAGAAAAAGGGAAACACTGAAATATTGTGTCTGCCAGAAAGTATCTACATTTAGTTAAGTAGAACCTGGTTAATAGTATGCAAAAACGGGTTGAGATGTAGTGTACATAAAATCTCTTTTTACAGCCACCCTGAACACATTAAAACTGTTCTACAAGTGCAATATGTAATTATTGTAAGCACATATGAAACCAACTTAGGTATATAGTAGAACATGAGCCAAGAAAGGGATTTTAATTTTGGACACCCAAAACTCAGAGGGAAACTCCCGTTGAAGAAAAGTTATTTCAAACCGTATCATGTTGTATACCTACACACTCTCCTTTGCACTCAGCAAGTTCACTGCAAAATTTGGTGTCTGTCTTGTTGATGGAAGCATAAATTAAAATATTTTTATGTGAAATGATCTACCAAATATTATTTTTAGATTGGAATTCATGAAAATCATTCTTTTAATCATTACTATTAAAACTTTTTTTTAATAGTCAGCCATTATTGTAGGCACAAGTACACCAGACTTAAAATCTCTGGTCAAATTCCTAACAGTCGAGATTCCAAACCCCGGAGAAAGCTTTCTTAACTTGAGTAGTTTATTGGAACATAAATGCATAAACATGCCACCACGGACGTTGCCCATTGACTAGCTTTATGTTTTTGTCTTAGCTCATTCTACTCAAGGGCGTAATATTTTTGTTAAGTTCGCTTTTTCGCTTTATTGGAAATAGCATAAAAGCACAGTCAGCAACATGAAAGCAGGCCAAGAAATGATCACCATCGTAAACACGACAGAGACGGCATATTACAACAATCTACCGAAAGCAATATACCGGACATCAAAACAGTCTCGTATTTCATACTAGAAACCAGAGTGCATTTTCTTTACCATTGCGTGGCTGCTACCTGAACTTGTTGTCGGTCTACTAATCTCGAGTCAACAAATCCAGCAACTTTCATTCACTTCCAGTGCATTTAGGTCTGGTCGGCCTGGTTGGTTTTTGTAAACACGCATTTTATGTGCGAGCATTACGCACTAGCCCTGAGCATATGAGGATCTTACCGGTTAGGTACATTTCAACGAATCACAGAAATTTATACTTTGAGTAAAACAGAAAAGTCTTGAAACATAAATAAAGGAGCAAAGGTAGTTGCTTATTTTACAAGGGGAAGCCCTATGCCCTTGAGTTATGTTCATGGGTTTTTGGTTCAATGAACTAGGTTCAAAAACATAAGGCGATAGTAATGGCAGGACTGGATAATATTTATTTATTTATTTAAATATATTTTATCTGGTTTCTTTGAAGGAGAAAAGAAAGCTTATACATTAACCATAAACAAGGATTCGATATAAACAACCACAAAAACACTTTGTACGATTGCGAATTCATGTAAAGGGTGTCCTATACAGCGTACTGTATATTAATAGTGTACTCTAATGGCTGAAGCTTGTTATTCATAAATTTTGTATGATGACGCAGTGACCAATGATAAAAAGTGAAAAGCTATATTATATAGGTATTATGTTGTTACATTACTGTCTTTGAGAGAATGACTTTTTTATGATTCACTTTACAAAATATTCAATGCATATGTAAATAGGTATATTTGCAACGTTACGCAATTTTTGAAGTTAAAATTTGTTGTTCCTAGCCAAGTCATTCGACTCTGATTGGAAGCTACTTACATAAACAAAGTCGATTTCATTGGAAATATATTCCACTATCATGCAAGATTCATAGTATGGTATGATGTACCCATATTGTGTCATTCATCATCGTATGAAGGATTTTCAATCAGAATAATGATATGGAAGACCACCTCAACGTCAGACATGTATCAACAACGTTATGATGGATAGATCTAGATTGCTCACCGTGGCATGTCGAAACACACTTATGCGTACATACTGAATGCACACACATTGAGAATTGAAGTACTGGAGAACGATGAAAGCGTTTCACCAAAAGAAAATGGACGTAGCAGCCTTTTTCCGCAGGCACATCCCAACCAAGTAAAACCATCCCCATATATCCCAAATCGCTTATATTAATATCATTCAACATGCCCTATTCAACTCGTGGAAACAAGGAAGGATGTTGCTGTCACGAACTGATGTTCTGAATCAAATCATCTCATTATTATATCACACAATAGTCCGACAAGTAAATTCACCCTAATAAAATGACATGATATTCGCACAATGCTGACTTTTCTAGATCACTAGACAGGACCTTGTTGTGTATTTTACAGATAATATTTTAACTGCATGAAGTTTTACTACAAGAAAATCTAAACTAAAATGTCAAAATCATCGCAGTCCCGCGATGATAAATGTGTATTTCAAACATATTTGACAACTACAGGCAATATTATGTACCTAAGTATATTTCCCCCTTTCCTTTCCTTTGAGAAATACCAGATCATTCAGAAAACTTTTGAGGAAGTGGAGCATCATAATTTTAGAATTTTAAGTAACAATATTTCTTTTACATATGGTACACGTGTTGGTAATTAGTATTAATATTTTGAGCAAATTTGATTGACATCAAAAGTATCAAGTATATTTGTGATGCGGTAGAATTACCGAGTTTCCCATCTCCAGCTTACTCGTTAGTTTGTTTAAGCAAAATGTTAAATTTCATTTTTCGTTTGCAGGAATACGTCCATATTTTCAAAATAAGTCATATTATGGTTTTAGAACATTCCTACTATACAATTTGCAGAGGTTGGTTTACCGCATCATGCAGGAGTTATAACTAAACTCTAGGAATGCTCATCCACCTGAAGAAATCATTCAAAGGATGCATCACAGTAATAAACATTTGCCTGTCTAAAATGTATCATCACAAGAAAAAGTTTAGAACTTTGGGCAGTGATTCCATGATATGATTTGCGGAAATTCATGGTGCAAGAAAACTCATGCTCATTTCTGTCAATTTTAGACAGAGGGGTTTAAAAAGTCTTTCGACGACCTTTTCGGTTAGTACAGACCAGAAAGATTCTGCTTGTCGAAAAAAGTTTTGAGCACGTACGTATATGAAGGTTATAAGCAATGTGTACATTTTCTCTTGATATATATGTATAGGAGGCACTATTTATCCAGATTTATTGTCCCAGTACATAAACATAAAATCCCCAAAAATCACTTTACAAAACCACGTACTTTCTCCAACCTAAAACCCAACAAATAGCCCATCAAATACTTTTTACTGCTGTCTCTACACTCGACCAGTAAAGCCACAAATAGCAATGGTGGCAACCATTTTTTTCAAAAAAGATTTCACACAAATACACACACGCGTGCATTATTTCATAGTAGACAGCATTTGCAAAAGTTTCTTCTCGCAAAATCTACAACCTTTCTTTTAAATGCCGGAATCGCCAATTTTTTCTTTTATTGCCATGAATCTTCTTATCCTGGGAGAGTTGTTTTTGGCTTTCCTTTGGTATTCAAAAATATGAAGCCTCTCATCCCCACATTTTTTACAAGTATTCCTATATGCATCACAAAATACAGAAATGCTCGGGCAGATCCCTTTGTTCTGTGTGCATAATAAAGCCGGAAAAGTAAACATTGATGATAACGGATGAGAATGCAGTCAACGCTTGTGGATTTTTCATGAAGAAATTCAAACCGTATACTTGCCATATTTCAGGGTAAAAGCATTCAAGTGAAATATGAGTCAAACATACGTATCGCGTACTCGCATGAACGAAATTGCAAAAAAGACAAGAAAGAAAAAGAAAATTTCATTTCTTTGCATCTTTTATTCCTGTAGTATGTAGTATTTTTTTTCCACGCTTGCTGGTTACACGCTTTCCATTCGTTCGTATTTTTATATGAGATGTAAGTTAGTTCATTCATGTTGATGACGACAATGTATGTATGATGTGAAGCTTTGTCGTCTTTTTTATTCTGTGAAAAATGCGGCGTTTCTCGTTTCATGATCCAGGCTCAAGAAAAGCATCATCGTGGCACCAGAGTACTTATATGTCTCTCATTTCGCAAATGTAGGTGTGGGTATGCTTCATACACTTGCTATTCAAAAAGACTGAAGCGAAAAAGTGGAAATGGTTTGTTAAATTTTTGTACTTACCTCTGATGATGTCAAATAGCAGAGACGAGAGTCCGCCGACTCGACAGAAGCTTGTTGGCGAACAGAACCATACTTCTGATGGGAATGAACCTCTCGGTCGGAGTAGTAACCGCTACGGTTCTCTCGGTCAGAAAAGTAACCTGATTTGCTATTCTCATGACGGTCATAATACCCACTAGTCCTGCAAAAAATACAAGAGGTGGAAAGAATGACTTGCTCGGAATTTTTTTCCTAAATTATTCAAGGTAGACAAATTGGACGCTATTTTTGTGCTTGGTAAGCAGTGGAATACTCTTTTTGTATAGAAAATTGCTATGATAAAATCATCATCACTCTAACGTAAAAGCGCTTCTACATTGAGTTCAATATATGAATAGAGAAAAAACAAGGTCGGGCGGATGTAACGGAAATGACGAATATACAATGGAACGCTCTTCTAAGAGGGTTTCGTTGGGAAGATTATGACTTACTTCCTAATTTTATGTGTGCATAAGTTTCACAGATATTTTCAAACTTGTAATACGCCATTATGGAAGCTGCCAAGCTCAATGTCAGTACCCATATTTTTATAATGTCAAGTAAAAGTTAGCCCCGAAAATAGGTCGCATTCACCAACTTTGGAAGTAAATGTTGGAATCCCTTATTACTACATAAATTTAATTTTAGGGAAATATCCCACTAACTCATTCTCACGTTCATGTAATATTGATGGCATTCTCATGTTACACTTGGTATTTCCAAGATACATTTACCAAATAATGTCACATATTGTCTGCAGTGAAAATCCTACATATTAAGAAAAGTCATATCCCGACATTTTGACAACCATACTCGCATGATCCTTGAGAGAAAAAACCATTTGCTAATATCCAGCATTTTCAGCTTTTTCGTGTCTATTAAACAGGCTTTAAGAGCATTCGTGTGTGATTTATTAGCAGAGAGAATTCTCAAATTTCCTCATAAATGTCTCTCATATGAGACACAAATGGGAAAGCTCTAGTTTTAAAAAGTTGCCCCTTGGTTCTCTATCTAAATCTAACGCGGCCATTTCTTAACATGGCGGAGTGCTAGAGCGATGAAAACTTTTCAGGCTGTCATCAACAGAACATTTTGAAGTTTTGTAATTATAAAATAAGAAAGCTTGCATAATACCAGGCGTCAGAATTAAAGAAATTATATGGTTACAGTATAGTATGTACATAGTATGTAGTTTATAAATCTCGGAAGGAGTACATTATCCGTTTTTAATTCCAAAGATTCTAAAGCAACAAAGAACTTCATATTTTGATTAAATGCTTTTGAAATTTTCTTACCGGGAATTATGATCACTAAGATAACCACGATCACGAAAATCACTGTAGTAACCGCTAAGCACGTCTGAGTCACGCGAAGCTTCTCGGGATGCGTCGTGTGATATTCTAAAATTTTCTCTTGATGGTGCTGCTAATCGTGGAAGGGTTGTTGAACGTGAATTAGGAGGAACAGCTGCAAGCAAGAGCAAATTCATTTCAAATTACAAGAAACCTTGAATTTCTCTGGGAATTAAAAAGACCATTACAATTACTCCGACGTTTGTGAATTTTTAAAAGTCTATTGAAACTTTAACTTCAAAACAATTTGAAAACTTTTTCCCTACATAATATCTATAATGTGTATCAATTTAATACGTAGTATTAAAACTAGATGTATATTTCAAATTTGGATACCATTTGTAATTTAAATATTATTTGAAAGAATGACCAGAAGACTTGGATTCAGAAAATCCTAGTGTCGAATAATGGTAAAAATTTACTGTAAAGTACAAACTCATAAGTCGATTTTTACATACCGAGTACTGATTATTCGACAATTCATTCATAACCGGTTTGCTTGAAAACTGAATACTATAACACTTTTTAAAACGTAGCTAATATTTATCAATAAAACATATTCAATTTGCTCACAATCTTCATACACTAGAGAAAATTGGGATCGTGGTCAATGTTAATTGTCCATTGATGGTGGCTGTAAAATATACAACTTAACTGGCTTTACTATTAGATTATAATAATTGAATTGAACTTTTCTTAAATTTTGTATTTTACTGATTGCTTTTTATAACACTACATCTGCATTATTCAAGGTAAAAAGTTATTTTTATATTAAGAAGAGAACACCTGACTTTCACACAGTTAAGTTACCGGTACATTTTAAAGAATATAACAATTAATATTAAAACAGCTAACTTTTTTGTATTCTTAAATGCATTGGATTAATTGATATGTTCAATTTAAGCAGACAATTGCTCTAGATTAGATATCTAATTAGTAGATTTACAGATTTATGTATTGGTAATGGTTTATGGAAATTCCCAGAAAAAGATTTTGTTCAGATTACTTTGTTTTTTACGCACATAAATTTTCGTTGCTTTGAGAAATAATCGCTTCAAATGTATGTAAACTATAGCTCTCCGCATCCATTCCTTTCGCTAGGGTATTCCTTAAGTGTTGTTCATATTCCAGTAGGAGTCTGGCAGTAGGTGATCCCGGAGAAGGACTCGTTTGACCTATATCGAATTGTTCAGAAAAATATATATTAAAATCAAATCCAAAACAAGCACATTATCTAAAGCCAATCTGCAGCCAACACGTCGACAAATATCGTTTTTCTCTCATTCCTCATTTGCATCCACAATCAAAACTTGAACTAACATACCGATATTGTAAAAGGTGGTACGTATCTATATAATAAAGAGAGAAAGCAGATACCACATAATTAACCGTTCTTAATTTCAAACATATAATTGACTTAATTCACAATAAAACGTTATTATTTTATTGCACAAGAGTATTTCCCTTTTCATTCATTCATTCAAAGCATTCATAAAGCAAACAGGATCCCAATTTCTTTGCCCATTCCCTAGCATACGAATTGCACCTACCCGCTGCAACACTAACAGTGCTAACATAAACTATTACTCATGTGTCCTGTAGTGGCCGCTACATGTCCGCTGGAAAACTAGCAAGTGAAAGTAGATCAAGTAATCCTTCTCCTCATCTGCTTAGCTTGCCTTCTACAAGAGGACGTTCTTGAATGAGATAGCGTGTCCTTAACTAGCTTCCTACTTTCTCCCGTTTCAAGCATGCAATTGATCTTTCATATAAAGGTATGCATATACGTCTTAGAAAAACAGCACAAAGTTCTGGTAAGTAGAGAGTAAGCACATACATAAGTACACAAGTACCCGAGTGTAAGTTGTCGTGTGTGTGTGTGTGTCTATCCTACAGGATTCCTTCACAAAATTTTCTCCACCAACAAAAGAAAACTGGGAGACTTGCCAGAGGAGCCCTTTTTCATGAAATCAATATCGTAATAAACGTAAGTCCTGCGCTCCTCTCGTGTCTACATACAATCCTTTCCACATTACCATTACAAACTCCTGCCATTATATTAGTACACACACTACTAGAGAACACCTACACAGAATCCTGCTGACGATTGGTTAGATGATATTAATACATGTGGTGGAACCGTACCGTGACGTGGCATATACAAAAAAACTTTCTCTTTTGGTATCCTTACAGCTACTTTACACAAAAGTATATTGCATAGGATTAAACTCCAAACAGATCAAGAGATCAACATCAACAAGAAGTCCTACTGCTATTAACTTGGTCCAGAGAGAAAGAAATAAGTAACGCCACATTGTATCCTTATGTGCATTAGTATTATGCTCCATTTCCCTTTCGCTCCCACTTTCTTTACCAGACCGAACACAACGAACGAAAAAAATCTAATTTAATTTTCCCAAGTTTCCTCCCATTATATTGTAATCTTTCAAAATGACTCTTAAAAAGAAAAAAAGGATCTCACTTTCTCCACTAAACTTTTCACTACTCTTTGACACTTTGCGTTTTTGACACCATAATAACTCGCAAATTGCTAATTCAATTCACGTGAATCAACGTTAGAAGCTTTGGATTGCCTTTTATGACATAGGATTTTCCCAATGACTTTGAATCAGATTAGGTACTTCTCTTTTACCCATACTTTCTGTGCCATTCTTCATCAAGTATTATGGTTAATCATCTCTGTATGCCTTCCTTTGCGATTTTAAAAGTCCCTAAGCTTTTTCGACTAACTACTACATTTGTTATCATTCCCATCATGTTTTTTGTTTGTTGTCGCACCTTCTCCTTCAGGACTTGAGCTTGGTGGGGTTGTTGCGTAATATGCATGGTCGAAAACCGGTTGATCCGATGGGGGCGAAGATTCCATTTTAAATTTCCCATAACTTGTTTGAGTCCCAACACCACGACCTTCACAACATACATACATACACACAATAAAATTGTTACCTTTCCGGATTATGTTTTTTATATAAAAGTTATCATCACATCATCAGTGAAAACCTTACTTTTTCTTTGAGGAAAATGGATATTATGTAATAAAATTCATACATTCTAGTCTATATAGATTTAAAGAGAGAGATATTTATATGTATGGAATACATATCTGTATCATATGTAGAAATATATATATAGTTTTAAAAACTACTCATAACAATACAAAGACACGACCTCGTGTTTTTAATAAAATGTGTAATAAATACATAGATAAAAGTACAATATATGCAGATACTCATTATATATGCATCGTTATAGTATGCAACTTACAAGAGAAAGCATGCACACAACACATCATCAAGCACAACCACAACAACCCACAGCAGAAACCCACAAATACTCATTAGCACTCTTTTTTCTCACTTGATATAAAAGCATGAATATATAATGGTAACGCCAAGAATTATTATTAGAAAAGGGCTGCAGATAAGCTTGTATAATATATACATCAAAGTATTATAGTATAAGAAGGCGTTTCAGGTTATTATTGTAATCATTATAGTACTCTATTTAATAATATCAATGATTGAAAAAAAGGATGTACAAAATCATACTGAAAATTTTCTGGAAGGAAAATGCCTATGAGTAAATATATTTATAGATGATATTATTAAAAAGTACAAAATAAAACTGTTCATGTTGGCTCCTTTGTATACGCATATAGACTCATGAACACTTGTTTTGCGGTGAATATGACATGTACGTACACAAAAGAGCTCTGAACTCTTAGACAAGACGAATGAGTAGAGAAGAAAGAAAATAAATCATAGAGGAATATAATACATCACAGCATTTTATGAATATAATATTGTAATAAATCACTGTGCACTACTTACTTCTCTCATGAACTCTGCGCAAAGTATCAGTAGCCCTCTTGCCAGGCTGTGTGTGTGAGGACACATGTCTAATCTCTGGTTCCGAAATATATCCATCGTGATGATAGATCCTCCTCGACATTTCCGGTGATGTTGCTACAGATCCTGTCGTGGAAATAGGCTTGAGTAGTCGTTTTAACGTGTGGCTGTCAGTCAGACTATCTCCGGTTGGTGTGGTATTCGTTCCGATGGTTGACTTCCCTGGCAGTGTACGTGATCGCCTTGAAAGATAATTTCATTAATGTCAAACATGTCATAAATTTGCACACAAAGGCATTTGCAGGCGAATAAAACAACGAAATAGGACGGCTAAAATTGATATGTTAATGTTATAAATCTGTTTCAAAATTTATTAAAGAAAGTGATGGAAATATACGGATAAGCTGTTTGAGTCGCTTGAGCTTCAGTCTGCTGCTGTTGACTAGCCACCCGTCGGCCAGTTCCGGTTCCTCCTTGAGCATTTCTTTCTGTTACGTCGTCAGTACTTTTACTTCTACTCTTCTTCCGGTCTATTGTTTCACGAGCTGCGAGTTCATTATCCGAGTAGTCTACCGATTTTGAAGATACTATTTCACGTCCACCTCTACCGGAGCCTCGACCGCGGGAACCATCG
>JAQIXX010004700.1:0-15575 GCA_034700605.1 Willowsia nigromaculata
ATTTTACCGATTGTCAACACCTTCCCACATCCCACACAACAACTTTTCCGAATATCTCCGTTTATTTGTAGCAAGCAATATCTTAAGTAAACATAAGTACCACTCGACACGCAGTCATATACGCTGTAAATCTCACACTCCAGCTAATCCACACTTTTTTTGTATAAATCCCTGCTAATCTGCTTTCTCTTGTTTTATTCCGCTGTTGATTTGCTCTCAGATAAGTTCATAATCTGCGAGCTAGTCAACAGCAAAATGATGTCAGGTAGAACTGTGTTTCGGCCATTCGTACATGCATTTCTGATAGGTATCTTGTTTTATTATAATTCTGGTTTGGTATACGGAAAAAAGTTAACAACTGACCAGAGCACCAACGAATCTTACTTTCACCAAGATTCAGACATACACATTGATCCAGAGGAGAAAGCAAACAGTTCAAGTCTTGAGACATGGTTTAGTCTTAAGGGTTCCCTCTACAATCCTCAGGAAAAAGGGGAAAAATCTTCTGCTACTGTAGAAATACATTGTGAAGCTGCTGACCGTCTAAACTATTTCACAGTGGAAAATGAGGTAACCGATTATATTAATCGAAATTAATGAAATTGTGCTATTCTAAGATTTCTGGCTTTTTGTATTTTCGTAGGATAACGAAAAATTTGAGCGTCTAATTACTCAGATGGCTACAGACGTTTACCATCAAAATTTTACGGAGAAGTCCAATTCCTGGAGACACGCATCCCTCGTCATGGAAATGGTGTTGGATAGGCGTTTGGACAGAGCACAGATTTTGTGTTGCGTTCCGCATTGCAGCAGTTTTGAGAAGGATTGCAAGGATATCAATTACGAAGACGAGGGTGAGGATAGGCCAAATATCTCATCGAAAATGATGAGCTTATCGTTAGATGTGCAAACTAAAACAGTGAGTTGCAAGGGGATCGAGGAATATTTTCGCTTGGATGACAGCTTTATTCAAGTTTTGGATGAAAATAGTCAGTTAATAGCTTTTGCTTCTGTTAAAAGGAAAGAAAATGGGAGTATAGTCATTGAAGGGGTATTTCCTGCAGAGATGGATATTTTGAGGTCAAAAGTTATCCGATGCACACTTTTCTTTGCGGGGTATTACGAGGTGGAAAAAGAATGGTGGTATCTTTTCAGTTTGGGTGCTTTCCCGATCCTCTTTCTTTGCTGTTTCTTTTGTTGTCGCTTATGGCAAATTCCTTGCAACTTTTGGGGGGATAATAATGGGAATGAGCGAGGAAGGGGGGTAGTTTGGATTGAGGGCTTGGGGGAAACTGAGAATAATCGGGAAAGAACTACTGTGACATGCAGAGAAAGTACTGAAATGGATACGAAAATGGTGTCAAAAACTGAAAAGCCTGAAACACCACCTCCTTCTTATTCTGAAACAGTAATGACTTCCGAGTCTCTGGAAATTGACACTAAAATGGTTAAAAATTGCAAGGAAAACATTAAGATGAGAGTAGGAGGAAGCAAGAAGGGTCAGAGATTTTTGAAAATGGAAATTAACACAGAATGTGTTATTTCAATGAATGAAACCTCAGAGCCCTCACATTTGACGCATCAGGATTTTAATGGGATTAGGGATGAAATTTCTCCTTGCGCAAGCAACACAATGGCTCTCTCCACTCACATTGGGGCGACTTGGAACGCGAACAAGGCGAATTGTAAAGTATACAGTATGCTCGGTGGGCATAGGATTCATGGAAAGCTGAGGCGTTTACACACTTGAATTTCAGAATGGCTCATCTTTCGTTCCCACTTTCAATGAACACTCGGAGATATCAGATATCTGATTTTTAAAAGAATGTCAAGTTATTTTATAATTACATACAACACTTAACAAAAGTAAAGACATTTTCTTTAAACTCGCATTACTTTATGAAACAAAGTCCAATTTTTTAAAGTTAAACACCGTTTGAAAGAGCAACTAAATATGTACAAAAAATTTATTCAAGAGCTCATATATCTTTTTTTATAGCAATACAATCAAAGTTTTAAAAACCACCCTTTTAATTCGTCTTTCCGAGCACGGTTTACATTCGGCTTCCAGTTTTTCTTCCAAATTTTGAAATTAAACGAGGATTTTTGGTATACTAGCTGATTTTTTACATTTTTTCTTGTAATTGGTCCAGAACATCCCAAATCGATGTGCTTTTAGAAAGCTGGGAATGTTTTGGTTTGGGCTAAAAGTCGATTAAATGGGTTTTGCAACAAGTCAGTGGCACTTCTAGCGTAATGACTTGAAGCTAGTGCTCCAACCATTCTATTGGTGAACCACAGCAAGCTAAAATCATGCTTTTTCATATTTGCAAGGTTTACTGAAGAAATTGGTATTTTTGACATGACATGGCGAGTTAAATGGAGAAATCCATCTTATAGTGCTCTAAAGGCTTCTTTACATTTGCTGTTGTTGACTATGTCCACGGAATGGCAGTTAACACTTTTAAATCTGTTGTAGCTCCCTCTTGAAACCTGTCAAAGATTCTGTATATTGTTTTCCAGAACTTTCAACGTTTCTGGAATTGGTAAAATGTCTTCTATTTGAGATTGTAATCAGTGTATTGAAAGACCTGTACAGCTCGTTTTGAAAACTATTTATGCAAATGAGAGCCCATGTTGTTACACTGCCACAAAAAAACCCAACCAACACATGAATTAATAGAGAAATAACAGGGCTTCAAAATGAGCTATCACTTGTAAATATTTACTCACAAACACAAGAATAACAGTCACTTAACCAAAGATGTCTTTACTTTTGTTAAGAGTATTATATATTTTGTACTGGAATAGAAAGGTAGAAATGATAAGTCAAAAAGCTTATTCTGTGCAACTTCTCAAATGTTTTGCAAGGTTTTTGCAGATTAGCATTTAAGCAAGAATTTAATATGCAAACTACCAAGTAATTATGCATTTAACGAATATTAATATAATATATTTGTGATCTCATCATTGTCACGTTGTAAATTTCTCATGTAATTTTCAAACATTGTATATTTGTATGGATGAAATAAAAATTAAATAATGTTTTCGTTCTCAGTTGATATTCATAAAATCCTTTCATAAACATGCGTCAATATCAAGTATATAATGTCAAATACCCAAATTGCAGCATAATAGATTGTCAAGGACTTATTCGCTTTCCCCCTTGACAGCAAATCTTAGTTCTTCCTTTTCAGTCTTTCAACTTTCATTTAACCCATTCTCCGAAAATTAAGTTTTGTCGTTGGTTGTATTTTCTTGAAACAACGTTCAATCATTTTGCTTTTATTTATTTGTTCAACCGCACAACTCCCGAAACTTTCATATTTACGGGGCTTCCTTTAAATTGCTGGATTTGTTTTGTCTTGCATTGTGTCTAAACATGCACTACACTTTGATGATAAAAAGCATGGAAATCCATTCTCATAACCCATCAACCTGTAAAAACGGTGAAAGCAAAAATAATAATAATAACTAATATAAAGGTCTATATGTTTTGTTTTCTACAGAACGCGTTTATTAGTTCTTTCTCAAATCCAAAGTATGTTTGTGACATGACTTTTGCATCCATAAAATCCACATCCTAATCACAGCATACAGAAAGTAGAAGTCTCTCCACTTCCTAAATTAGAGTTTGTAATTTGGAGCTGATATTATTTAGGACTTAGGACTAAGGAAGATTGATTGAGTTTATTTTAATAAGGACGAGGGCAATTTGGAAGTGCAAAATTTTCATAAAGTTACAACAGCATTTCATAGGAGTCTGAGCTTGGTTCATGTTATTATTGTAAAGTCGATTTTTTATTAAACAAGATGAGAATGAGGAGGCTAATTTCGTAGTCTAGTATAACCTGCTTTTATGGTAACTCTACTGGCACCGAGGTGAAAATAATCTGGGTATCTCCCTTTTTAGAGTCGGAACTTGAACAATCATCAACACGATAAGTAGACAAAGGATGAGGATGAAAGGTAAGATTATTACATATTAGTAAGAGTTGGATGAGACCTTTTACTGACACTCTGTAATAATGGACACGCTGATACGCAGAAAAGAATGAGCCGCAATTTGTTATGTGTTCTAGGTAACCAAAAGAGATCAGTCGCTACTGTCACTGTGTGTGTAAATGTTGCAGAAATTGTACATACATCACCATAAAGCACAATAGAACTCTAGGAAGGGTAAATCTTAGCATAAATCTTAAAATTTGATATGAATTTATTCTCTATTAAACCTCATAACAAATCTTGACAAAAGGTAAGAGTAAGGGTGAAATTGAAAGTACTTTTGCTTTCTCAAATTTCATGATTGTGATGTTGATTTAAAAATTACTAAACTGACTGAGATACTGTTACAAAAGTGTAGAAATTTGATAGGTTCGTTTGCATTTAGTTAGCGTGATAAAATACGCAGCGTTTTATTTCCAAAATGTCACCACTCTTTAAGTACAATACAATAAAATACATTTTTGGCCATAATTACAATTATACAAGAGGCCCTATTTTTACGATTAGTTTTACATCATGTTTAAAAGAGAAAGTATTACTAAACTACAAAGAAATCGTACCACCATTTTGCGAACTAGGTAAAAACGATTGCCAATCATTGGAACTAATTTGCAGACAGTTTCTTTGTTGGAATTGTAGGTCGAATCAACAGGACGGATATATTCGAGATAGGGCATTAAAAACTTTGAGTAGGTATATATTACATATTGTTCAATATTTAGGTTATAAATATTAATAACAGTAATAATGAATTATTTACATACACAATGTATTCAAACACTTTTAGATATACACACGTGTTTTATATCCAAATAATTGTAATAATATTACATTAAAGTTTTGGTTTTAAAGAAATCAATAAAAATTTATACTATAATTTAAAGTAAAAATATTTCTCTTCGTGTACTAAACCTAATGGCATCAGTCTGTAGGTTGACAAAGGGAAAAATAATTCTTCGTAAAAGTTTACAACATCAAAAAACATACATACTATTTACTATATAATGATGAATGACAACATTCATAACAATATACACATTAGTTTTTACACGTGTTATCAGTGATAACTTTTCCCCTATCGTAAACCATGCATTCTGAGGACATAAATTTTTACCCAAAATTCCCAAAACTAAATGTCCTATTCTATCATTTTCATCACAACGTTTTGATGAGCTCTGCTCTGACAGCTATAAATTACACGTTACTCTAACCTCCTATTTTATTATGATTCAAAATTTGGTTCCTTTCTTCATTTACATTTAGTTATCTATTACTTTGTTACAGAAACAAAATACATTAATGATTAAAAATCATTTAAAAATTACAATTTTCCTTTCGTACACATTCTTAGTCTAATTCTAGTATCCTTTGATATGATTGCAGATTTGTAGATATTGACAGCGCGCTCCTCTTCCACTTTGATTTCCTCCTCACATTCCTCAATACCTTGCTCCAATGTTTTGATCTTGAGTAAAACTGCTCTGGTCGGGCTCCTTCCGCTGTTCACCTGCCGACAATATTCCATATTGAGCTGATTAGTGAGCTGGTCTAGTCGTTGGCGAGATTTTATTATGGCTGGGGTGATAATTTTCCATGTGCTGACATCCTGTTTGTTTCCAGCAATCTAAAATGTGACAGAGAAAATATTATAGAACTTTTTGCGCAAATCTCACATAAGTAAAAAAAATGTAATGACTTGCCTTTCGCCATTCTCTGACACGACTTCTTCTGTCAGATATACTTGATGACGACGATGAAGATGATGATGATGACGGTATACTTGTGGCAACTGTCCTAACTGAGTTGTTGCTTCTTTTCTTTTCAGGTATTTTACCTTCATTGTCATTCGATTTGCCATCTTGTGCAGTTGGATTTTCCTTCAAAAGTTTTAAAGCTCTATCCAGTTTACTTGCATATTCTCCTAATGAACATACTTTGATTTCGCACTGCTCAATTTCCAGTTTAATTTCTTCAACTTTCTTTCCCGAGCCTGGAACTTGTCCAAACACTTTGTTGTTCACTTCTTCCTCCAGGTCAAACATGAGTTGATTGAGAATTACCCCAAGACTTGCCTTTTCTTTTAGGATTCTGTTTCGCTCTTTGCGTATTGACCTTTCAACGTTGATATTACTTAGGGTTGTCATCGATGCAATCAATGTAAGAGCAAGAATATCCCCAACGAACATGGAGGGATCAAGATGGGCACAGTATGGAAAATCTTTGCTCTTATTTGTGACATGTGACATTTTCTCATGCTCATCTTCTTTCCCACTTTCCTCCATTTTCACTTTTGAATATAACAACAAGTTGTTTTAAATTAAATTTAAAAGCAATAGTACTAATTTTAATTTACTTACAGCTTTAGCCAATTAAGATGAACTGCATGACCCCTGCAAAATCTCTCCACAGTTGTGTTAACAAATGGACACCAACTCCGCAAGGAATTCCCTTTCCACAACCACCATTTCTTCTGCTGACTCATTCCAGACTGTAGCAAAATAAAAATGGAATTATAGCGTTAAACGCTCCAAGAGGAAATATAAAGGTAAGAGTAAAATGAAGAGAAAAAAATTTACTAGCAACTGTTGAATGCTCATGTTTTGCTGAGATGTTGAATAGCTGGATGCCCCTGATATTGATATTGAGTGATCTTTCTGAGAGGCAGCAGAAATCAAGATTGTATTATTGTATCAGAGTGTTACAGCTCATGATGAAGATATGCTCATTGTTGCTGTGGGTGATCATTTCGGAAATGCGAGAACATGTCCGTAGGGATTCGTTAAACAAGCTCAGGACAGGTAAGGTAAAGTGGGCAACAGGGTGATGTACGGTTGAGCAAAGAGGATTCAAAGATGATGTGGAAAGGACGTTTTCTCTGAAAACGGTTGACGCAAATGATGTAAAAGCAAGAGAAAGTTATGTGCATAATATTTTTGATGAGTACGTAAAGAGCAGAAATTATCGAGCTGTGATCAGCAAAGTTTAATCTTCACTTTGCAATCAGTTGAATCTTAACCAAATTTTGTAAATTACTTCGAGTTCATTGCAAAAAAGAACCATAGTATGTTTCGTCACGATGAACAGCTATTGATCTAAAAAATTGCCTTAATATTTATGCGTTCATGTCGGTGCTTTGCATAATATCAATTAAGGTGGATGCGGATGGTAAAAATGTCTACTTCCTGCTTTCTCTACTTATTCGGGATGAACAAAATACATGATTTTGTTTATGGCAATTTCCCCTCCACGTTTCCTTTAAATGAAATGATTGGTAGCTTTCTGTATGTCAAATTTGCTACCCTACAATCATTCAATTTATTGTTTCGTTCGCTATGATCAGATCACACTCTATCAGAAATGTGTAACAAGTGCAAAAGGATTTACATTCGGAAAATGTAACCCTCCTTCCCGATTTGTTTAGTTGTCATGGCACTTTCATGAGTAAAGGGAAGACTGAGAGATGAATAGGTGACAGATGACAAGGAATAATAAGCAATATCAGAGGAGGGGTGAGCACAACAAGCTTTTAGGTAATAAAAATACGGTAAAAGAAATAATAAGTATTGAACCGCTAGCCTGAAAGTAGGGGAAGCAAAGATGTGATGCTTTGATGGTAATTTGTAAGGATTCTGCATGTAAAGATGAGTAGCTAGTTGAAGCATTGGTACTTTTCCTCTGCACTTTGTGTTCATAGTAACGCAATAATTTGATGGCTGAAGTGGAACAAATATTTGTCAATATCTGAAATACAGGTTTTGTTGGTACTCGAGATGTTTTTACCAGCGATGATTATTTATAACAAGGAGGGAGAAACCAGGTGAAAAATGTAAGACATATTATGTAGGTAGGTATAAACCGTGGAAAGGGAAAAGGAGAGGGTGCAAATGGAAAAGAGGGTTGAGTGAGGAGTGAGATGATATAATAATGTGTATCATGGCTTATTGTGATTCCCATTTAGAAATATATGAGGTATTATATTTCAAGCTGTTGTGGGGTAATGTAAGCATAAAATGAATCAAAGCTGTGCTCCTCCGATTTTTGGTTTTGCATCTCTACATCATTTGCCTCGGAAATGTTTTCCTCCTCATACAGGTTGCGTTTTCACCTGTGTGCTTCTGGCACGGATAGATTCTGCGTTGAGAAATTCTAGAATTAGAATGTTATTCATTGAATTGTTTCGTCCTACCCACACATCCACTTGAAGAAGGTCGGTGGAGAAGAAAGTGCGTTATTGATTTTTAGCAGGATGCCTTCAAGGTAACAAACATCTTTTTCTCCTCCAGCAAAAGTTGATTTACATATACAGACAGAGTGATATACGTCATGGTATCAATATACAAATGAATGAGAATGAGAATCCTATGGTGTCTCCATTTCGTTCGTCATCTACTTCATTAGCAAGAGTCACGATTCCTCCTGGTGAGCAGCGTCTTTTGTACTGGTAGTCTTGCTTTGCACCTGTTACTCAGATGACCAAAAAAAGGATCATAAAAAAGACAGATTACCAATCTTGTGGAAAATGTCTAACAATCTGAATAAAGATTCTGGTAAGTTTGCTTAGCAAAATTTGGAATTATAATTTATTACAAAAAATTTTCTTGTTTTCAGATGGCGGTGAAAGTTGCAGAGGCTTTTCATCCAATTTTTTCGACGTCCCGTTGGCAGCCGCCTTATCCAAATCTAGAGGCTCTCTTGACTCATCTTCTCAACAGCAGAATTCAGAGATGCTCACAGAACTAGAGAAAATGGCAGCACAAGAACTTCGGCAGAAAATTGACGAGGGGAAACGCACTTGGAAATATCAATCTCAGTTGACCCTCCTTTGGCAACGATACATGGAGGATACTGAACAGGTCATTCGGAGAAAAGTTGAACAGATTCGAAACACGGTCCGATCAATGGACAAAGGTCAGTTGTTGGAACGAAGGTTTAGCGCTTCTGCTGCCACTACTGGGTGTAGTGCAACATCAAAGGTTAATTTTTATCCGGGAGGGGGTCGTGGACGAGAGGACAAGGTTGGCATATTGCTTGAAGAAACGAAAGGAGAATTTGCGGAAGGATGGGGGGATAATTGTGGGTATAGGAAGGAGGATAGGAAGGAAAAGAGGAATGGAATGGTGAATGTCGGTGTAAAGATAAATATTCTTGATGAGGAGGGGAATGAGAAGGAAGAAATGTTTGAGGATACTGATAGTGACGACATGGAAAGAATGATTAAATAAAGCGAAAATGAACCACAATTTTAAGGGTAAAGGTAATAGACCTCGGACTCATTAGGAATAAATACTTTGTAAAATATGTGGAACATTATTTTTAAAGTTACGTTATATGCAGTGAAATATTTTATTTTAAAAAAATACTAGACTTTTTGTATCATGTCGAAAGTTCTTAAAGAAAATTTGATCTGAATTTATGAGATAAAAATTCTAAAATTAATAAAATTAATACAAGATGGAATATGGAATATAAAAATACATATTGGAACAATGAAGTGTGTGATACTCAAAAAGCTTAATTGGCTCAATTTACAGAAACGAAAAATTCCTCAAATAAATGTCCAGGTTCACAAAATTTTGTAACAATTTTAAATATCAAAGATTGAATGTATCTATTTTGGATTTACTAGTTACTATGTTCATACTGAAACTAAATATGTGCACAAATTAAAATTATATGTAATATTTTTTGAGTACTACTTAAAAAGCATTGCATAAATATACCATTACAGTTACTATTTGCTAAACGTGTAGTTAAACAAAGTCAAGTGGTTGGTAGACCAATCTGGCCAGAATTTGTATATCGAGTTTTAACCATCGATATTTTAAATGTATGTAAGAAGTAAAAGTTTAACATGTAATTTTCAAGTAATAATATATTCTCAAATGAGAAAACATGTAGTCATATTGTGTAGTGATTTTTAATTGTGTTTCTTGTCAATGGGAATACATTTATGATAAATAAATACAAATCAGATCCTATATTGAGCGCTCCTCATATACATGGTTTATTTTTTAAACTACATAGAAAGGAATTCATGTATGATTTTGCGGATGAAATGCTCTGCATTACAGCACCCAAAGAGAAACAACAGCGGTAATGGTATAATAGCATTATTCCTGCTGGAAAAGAAATTCTGCATGAGATCTCCTCTGTGAGTCGTCCCTCAAAAACCCAAGACGATAGAAGAAGGCTGACTGAAAACGAGAATGTAAGTAATTGTTAAGTAGGCGGGACATAACGGAACTCACCGACGAACAGGAAGGAAGGAAGATGTTTCAAAGTCAGGCTATTTTAAGAGCTACTCTTGTACATAAAATGCTTTCGCAATGTAATTCATACCAACCACTGCAGAGATTTTGAAGTGAAACAGTGAAAAACTTTCTCCGTCTCATTTTGCCCCATCACTTAAGCAGACTTCCTGTGCAAAACTCATTATATCAAGGAGAAATTACATTACCATCGACCATAATATTTTTCTCAAAACGGGTTACTACACTGCTTCTTTCCATTGGGTTTTCACCTAATAAGGAAACTGTAAAGAGCCAAGCATGAATAGAATAGAAGGTAGCAACAGGATGTGAATGTCAGGAGACAATGAAATCTCGTTTATATACATGAATTTCTACACATGTACGCCGACCTTGTTCCCCTTTCCTTTTCATATGAATGGAGATCATGCCTTATGGAGTGGAGTTGAAGGATGTTCAACAGATGCTCTAGCATTAATAATCTCTACATCCTTTACTGTTCACCAAAGGTGAGTCATTCACATCCACAATAAAGACAGCTTTTTAATGCTACTCTCCCTCGATATGATGTGACAGTTGTTTAGCACCACTTCCAACTGTGATTTCCCCCTGACACCACTTATCTCCTTTTGCTCATCTTTTCTTTTGCATTTCTCTCGTGCATCCGTTGTCTCCATTTTCATCTCTGAATAAGGTAATCAATTCATTTTCTGCGTAAAAACTGGAACAACACTAAGCGTGACAATTTGTGAGGGTTCAAAACGCAAATATTCTTTGCAATAAAAAATTAACTACCTCAGCTTTTTTAATTTGATTGGTTTTAACAGAATGTTGACGGACGACGTGTTCTTCGCTGGGTATCAAGCTCCCAAGCCCATTAGCGAAGAATTGAGACGTGACAGCAAATTAGCCAGTAACGAAGAAGATAAGGTCAAAGCAGGAGTGAATTGTGCGAATGGGGATGTTGGTGCGGGAAGCAATGGAAGCAGGAGCGAAATGATCGGCAAGAGAAGGTTGGGACGACTTCAGATACAAATTCGTCCACGAATTAATAGGAGGCTACGACCAATCGATGAAGCTGAGGAGGAAGTGACCACTCTCCAAATGGAAATAGAAGAGTTGGAATGTGAGATTGGGAAAGTGAAGAGAGAGAAAAAAGACGCAGTTGAAGAGAATGTTGTCATGCTCTTTGAAAATCAACATTTAAAATCTCAATTCCAAGAAAGTGAGGTTCATTGGCTGAAAGAGAATAACAAGCTTTTAAAAAGGGTGGTGAGGTTGCAGAATGAGTTGATGAGCAATCAGACTCAAGAAGCGGGAGTGGAGCGAAATGGATTTATGACAGGGTCATTCTCCTGTGCAGAAGATTTTATTGAAGAATCAGAATCGGGGGAGGATGAAGATCTTGTAGTTGATTGAAAGAATTAAACGAACGAGGAGACCAAAGAGACCAGAATTCAAATTTTCAGCTACTTCCGAGATCGGTCACTGTGCTAATTTGAAAAATAAATATTTTATGCTATAGTTTAGACAGGAGCAGAGCGGGTAAGCATAGCAAATTTATGAACACTATTTATTCATTAGTGTAAATGATATTTATAAAAAATATTTCTCAAGTTTTCAATGTTGATTTCTGTTACGCTGCTTTCACCCTACAACTTAAACATGATAGCGTAACTGGTAACAACCATCTGATAGTTTTGTTTCATATTTAATATTTATATAACGTAATAATGCAATTAGAAACTTAAATTGTTGCAGTTGATTACGTTAAAGGTTGGATTGCCATGACAATCATTATAATTCAATCGTAGCTAACATTTTGATTATGAATCTTGTTTTCTCGAAAAATCCTTTTTAGTAAAATGATTTATAAATAAATAAAAGTTTTAGATACATCATTGTACATACTTCTAACACTAAAATACTAAAATAAATTAAACAAAATACAAAAATTGGTTGCTATCATTTAATTTATTCAATCACACAATTCATTTAACCAGTCAAATAAAGGACATGCACAAATCATGTCAATATAAGAAAAAAACAAAAAGATCTCAGATCATGCTGAAACTTGTCCAAAAACGGGGCTTCATAGGGAAAACGCATGCCCTGAAATATCCATCGCATTCAAACACCAATATTGCCCAGCTACTGTACAGGACTACAGGACACAATGGTTTTTTCCCACTAGTTTGCCTCATATCATGTACCTATTTCAGCTTTGTTGGTTAAGCGACTGGAACAGGGAAAGAGAAAGCATTTCACAGTTTTGGCTTGACTAAGCCGTGAAGTAAAACGGAGGATTTATGTTGCGCACAAAATCCCTGCATCAATGTAACGTACAAGCTGTAACCGGTTTGAAGTTGTTTCTCCTCTAGAAAATCTTGTCCACATGGGAACAGGAATATACGCAGTAAGCCTATGCGTCATGGTATGGTAAACATGGGTAAACTGACTGTTTATATTGCTCCAATATATGTCCCTTACTCAGAGAGTTTGGAACTGTGCAACACAATGGGAAAATACATAACCTCATATATGCTTACCTACTTATAACAAAAAACTTGTTCGAACATGGGAAAGATAGTGTGGCTTGTATCTTGGATGCTTGTCTAGTTCCAGGAAAAGAAGAAAGCTTTCCAGCTTTCACCGCGGCTACCATATACCGATTATGTATTTCACACGTTGCGGTTCCCATATTTCTATGCTGTCTGGCCTGGATATAGATTAGCAGGATATGGGGAAAGCACAGTGAAAGTCGTGTTTAAAGCTTGATCGAAGATTTTGGAATAGTACAGTCCCCGAACACCGAAGGCTGTTTCAAAGCTGGTGTTCCCAATAACCTTTCACACCCACGCGTCTTATAAATTTAAACACGTTTCAGGGCAATCTCAAAAATATTTTTAAAATGGAGACCTTGACAAGATGTTAGTTTTCAGTGAGCTCCTAAGACTAACATGGCATTAGTTTAGTAGAAAAAGAGATGTTTTTGTTGAAGAAGAGCAAGTCCTTAAATAAATGTGAGATGAATTCCAAGAAAATAAGTTGATGACTCTTTTTAATGGCTATTAAGCTACTTTTAAGACAGATTAGCGTTGCTTGTTAGCGTTTTTTGATGTTCCAACCAGCACGACATGTATACAGGCTTACAGGCTTTCTTTCCACATCTTATTTAAAAGTACACTATGGAAAAACTATGACTAGAGCTAGTTCAACTCCACGAGAAGTAGTAACATGATACTGTCATTGATCGTGAGATGAGACGCTTTCACCTTACCATGGTTAACACTTGGGGTGACGTAAGAAACTTCCATATCACACCAAAAACAGAAAGAATTCCCGTAAAGAATGATCGTAGCGTATTTGCATGCTATGCCGTCTTACATATCTTTTATTGTCATATCTTGACTTGAGTACATGAAAGCAGATATTTTGTATGCTGGAAGACAGGAAGCTGCCCGAATCATGATTCATGAATGAAGATGAGGCGTTTACAAACTATCCTTTGGTTTTTTTTATACAGTAACATTGAAATGCTTTGCGTCGATTTTTTTGCTTGTTACTTACAGTTAACGATACTTGTTACCAGTTATGGTAATCTGTATTTGTTATTTATACGCATTTATGTTACATCCTTAAAGGGTTTCCATGACCATGCTGGATACAAAGTGGAAGGTAAACACTCAAGATACTCCTCGTTATTTGATGCTATTTTAAGAAACCGAAGAGAATACATTGAGTTTGAAAGTGAATGGATGATGTATTAACGAGATCACATTTTCTCAAAGTTAAAAGATAAAACTCACAATTTATCTAGTTTATTTGATAAAGACATTCGAACGAGCATTGGAGAAAGTTGAGCACTTTTATTTTATGCAAAAAAAAAAAGATTTCTTAAATTTTTGTTAACGTTTTAAGTTTTTTGCTGATTTTAAAATGGCTGGTAAATGTAGACTCCTTAAATGTTGCTGCAGCACCTGTTGTCATTGTGAAAATCAAAATCTTAGTAAAAGTGTGTCAAGTCAGCAATCTCCAGATGACGGTCACATACCCACCACATCAGAAAATGGATTATTGGAGATGGCAAGGTCAGTTGCAGAACTTGGAATCGCCCCTGTGTCCTCAGCAATCTGGGCAAAAGCAAATACCAGAAGAGTCATAGGCGAGGTAATCAAAGATGAGAGTGAAAGTGATGGTTGTGAAGGGAAAATAATGCAGGTTGCTGTGCAGATTGAAATGAGGGAGAAAACTGAGAAAAGTGTGCAAAGTTTAGAGAAAATATTTGATTGATTGACAAACATTTTAATCGCATTTGGCTTTGAAGCATTGGTGCTATATGAATCTGGAAGATTCCAAGAGAGATGGAATGTCATGTAAAATATGTATGTAATTGTGTATAGATAATTATTTAAACCTAAAAAGTCATGATTCGCCGTATCATTTGGTTCTCCATCATTTTTCTTGCATCCGTAATTAAAATTAACTTAATTTAAATATCATTTAAATTAACTAAATCATTTCAATTAAAACCAAGTAAAAGGTTTCTTAAACTTTTAGAGTGAATAACTTATGTTTGAGGGAAAATTCTTGGTACTTTTGTTACCCTAATGTATTTAAGATTTTCCATCGTGTGAAATGAGGAGCAAAATTTTCACCCTAAAAAAATCCTATCGATTTGTCTATGAGTTGGATTGGATGTACGAATGAAATACGGCTTGTTTTAAAATATTTATAAAATATTTGCTTTAAATCTTGCTTGAAACTACTACAAGAGCAGCTTTAAACAAAACCCAGACGAAGCAATAATATCTTAATACTCTCAAGACGCCCCAAATCCCTAATATGCGTTTCTTAAAAACATGTTTCCAGTGGGCTACAAAAAAACCCTTAAGGTTCGGCTTCTTAACGTTATAACTACTGAATATTTCGTTCACTTTTTTCGTATATTCAGTTCCAAAGAATTAACAATCTAGTAACTATTCGAGTCACTAAGCAGCAATGTTAATCTTCAATCATAGCTTGAACAATATTGAATTAGTTTCGTGATTTAGTCGTAAGCCACGCGTCCATGTAACAAAGATCGGACAACGACAACCTTTAGAGTACCTCTTTAGTTTCGCCTGACACATTTTAACGAGTTATATGGAAAAAAGTTAACACTGGTCACTGTGCCAGATAATTGCACTTCAATGATTGGTATATTTGCAATCGCCTCTGAAGGCAGTAGAGGTTTTCTTATTGAGTTACATATCATCTTCATGTCATAAGCAGATACTGATCAAGCCGTGGAGAAAGTTTAAATAGAATGGTTATACAACC
>JAQIXX010004701.1:0-15573 GCA_034700605.1 Willowsia nigromaculata
TTGTATTTCGATGATTCAACGTGAAGTTAAATTGAATTTCTGATTGTGATCTATTGAACATTTGCTTGCACGCGCTAGAGTGGGATGTTAATACTGATAAGCCTGCGTACATCAAGGACTTTGTTGATGTTCCTCCCCACTCAGCTTTTCAGATGAGCATTTACGACAGCATTCAAACCGGTTTACTTAAAGATAAGCAAAATCATCTCACCTCCCTTCGAAACGGCTATCGCAGTATTCATGCTGAACTTCGACATGCTAGCTTGGAAAGTTCTGTTAATCTGTACGGGTATTTGAGCCGTCTTCAGATGCTTCGAGTGGTTGAAGATTTTGTTGGAAGCGAGGGTGACTGGACGACGACAGACGTGAGTGCTTTCCTTAACAAATGGAAGCTTCAAGATCGTATTCCTGTTGGAGACTTTCGGTACCAAGAGCCCGCACTGTACCTACGCAATGTTCTTCTTCGAGCTTATGACGAGAATGTCCATGGAGTAAACCTGGAGTCAGAAATAACTGAATCATTGCTCAGTCTAATAACCAAAGCGAGGGAAGCTGCTGACTTGGAGTACGCAGATAACTGTGCCACTGCATTAGCCTCTTTGTGTACCAAACCATGTCTTGCCAGAGAGCTTGAAGTTGCGAAAATTAAGTGGGCGAGAGGCAAAGAACATGGTCGAGATGCCCTCTTCATGATGAGTCAGCTCACAAAAAGGACACCTAAAGACGATGAACTCTACCCTAACTTACTCCTTCGGTATGGAGAATGGCAGTCAGAACTACATTGTGAACGTCCGACCGTTATATTGGATACTTACTTGAAAAAGGCGTGTGACCTTTACGAAAACAGAAATGGAGTTTCTCAGCAGGAGATTGCGAATGCTAACATTGTTCTGGCAAAGTACGCAGATGCGCAATATCAAAATGTGACAAAATACATCAACTCTGATGTTTTTCAATCAAAAGTTCAATACGTTCAAAGGGTGAGTTGTGATGAAATTAATTGGTTTATCTGACTTGTACTTGATATGATGATCAGGCAAAACCTTCGTTTTTTCAGGTTAACGAAGAACGGAATCAAGTAGGGGGTGTTGATCGACAAGCACAAATAGCAGCATCCATAATGAAGAAGCATTGTAGCAATGATGATAACGAAATCAAGTGGATAACTCAAGAGCAAAGAAAGTTTTTAACATTGGCTTTAACTCATTACCTGAAAGGGTTAAAAACTAGTAATGAGCATGATTTGCTCATTTTCAGAGCGGTAAGCAGTTAGCATCGACATCATCATAAGAATTGGTTTATCACTTATGACCAATGGTGTGCATAATCCGGAAACTTTGTGATTTCAGATTTCTTTGTGGCTCGAAAATGGAATTAACAAGGACGAAGGATTAGTTGCAGAGTTGACACAAATATTCAGTAAACAAACAATGCCCTCGTATAAGTACATCATCGTGCTTCATCAGCTTAGTGCTCGTTTGAACAATAAACCGTCCCCAATGAACACTTTGCTGATTGATATTTTGGGTAAGGAAATTATTAACAAAAAGTAACTTTATTATTCTGTAAGTTTTGTTGCACTAAGATTATGCTTTTGTTGTTCGTAGTAAAATGTGCAGAGGAGCACCCGTACCACACGTTGCCTGTCCTTATTACTCAGTCCTACCTACACAAGGATGAACCCCTTTACTCGAAAAAGACCTCTTCAATTCAACTAGCCGTAAGTTATTGGAACTCATCAACACAAATAATTGTGGTATAAAATATGATTTTGTTATTAATAATGCGGAATTCCATGTTGTTTGCGTTCTTAAGGGCCGAGTACAAGCAGCTAATGCCATTGTTCAGTCATTGCAACGCAAAGCCAAACTGAAAGATCTTGTCACTAAGATGGAAAGTGTGTGGATAGCTCTGATTCTGCTCGCAAATAACAATGAAGGAAGATCGAACGAATCTGGGACGAAGAGAGACATGAGCAATGATATTAGAAAGAAGCTAATGGCTGGTTTGGAAATGGTCCCAGTTCCAACCGTGGGGATTCCAGTCTTACCATCACTTAATTACAAGGATAGCATAATCGGCATCAGTAACTTTGACAAACAGTATGGATTCGTTGGAGGAATCAACTCTCCGAAGAAAATTGCTTGCCGAGGTACTAATGGAACCAAATACAATATGCTATTGAAGGTAAGTCGGTCACATATAATTGAAATTTTGAAACATTATTGGTTAAGCATCAAACTTTAAATTGTTGTATTCAATATTTATTCTAGGGACAAGATGATCTCCGACAAGATGCTGTGATGCAACAGGTTTTTGGTGTAATGAACAAACTGCTTCAGGTTGAGCATAAAACGAAAATTCGTCGACTTCACATTCGAACGTACAAGGTTGTACCTTTGTCTCAGAGGACGGGAGTGATTGAGTGGGTAGAAAACACCCAGACACTTGGAGAGTATCTTGTTGGATCGAATTCAGACCTTGGTGCTCATGTTCGCTACCGACCTAATGACTTGAAACCAATGGAATGTCGTAAAAGATTGCAGGTGGGACTTTTGAGGAGTATTTATTTTGTAGGGATTAGTAAAATTAGTTTCTTTTATTATGTTGTAAATGTATGTGTTCACAGGAAGCCAGAAATGGAGATGCTGAAAAACGGTTCAATGTCTACACCTCAATTTGTGAACACTTTAAGCCTGTTTTTCGCCACTTCTTCTTTGAAAACTTTAAGGAAGCTGGTACATTCTTTGAGAAACGTTTGGCATACACCAGAAGGTAAATTGAGATTTTTCCATAATGCTTTTTCTAAAGTTCAATACATACCGAGCAAACTCAATGTGTATTTGATTCTTTTTATAGTGTTGCTACCAATTCAATTGTTGGTTACATTCTTGGTCTCGGTGACAGGCATGTCTTAAACATTCTCATTGACCAAACTACTGCTGAATTAATTCACATCGATTTAGGTACAGTGGTGGCATTTTATTTTATTGAAAGATTGGCTATCAAAAGTTGAAGTTAAGAGTCTATTTATTCGTTTATTTTCAATGCAGGAGTCGCATTCGAGCAAGGGAGAATTTTACCAACTCCTGAGTTGATTCCATTCCGACTGTCAAGAGACATTATTGATGGAATGGGTATTTCGGGAGCTGAAGGCGTTTTCAGGAAGTAAGCTCAGATAATATGTTATGTTTTCCTTTAGACCATGTCCACAGTTGTGACATTTTAGCACGATTTTTGTTTCTGATTTTTTAGATCATGTGAAATGACTATGGAAGTATTGAGGAGAAATGCGGAGATCATTATAACAGTACTTCAAGTCTTGCTCTATGATCCTCTATACATGTGGACATTGTCATCGGATCGAGTAGCAAGGGTTCAGCCGTCTGATACAACGAAAACTGGCAGGAAATCAAAGGGCCAGGTTGAACAAACGGAAGAGTCTGTTAATGGTATGATTTATTTTGTCTGAACAAAAATATTATTATATATGATGGCGTATGTCTACATGATTTCAAATTGTTTAATTTAATTTCAGAGAGAAATGATGCTGCATCAAGAGTTTTGCTGCGTCTTCGTCAGAAATTGATGGGGATTGAGGAGGAAGGAGGGCAAACAGGTGCCATTTCATCTGGATCATCGATTAGCATTGATGGTCATGTGTCACTTCTAATTCAAAGAGCTATAGATCCTGAAAAGTTATGCAAACTGTTTCCTGGTTGGCAGCCATATCTGTAATACTTATTTTTGTACTTTGTGAGAACGGGTGGGTGTTTTGAAGGCTGCGTTCGGAGAACTTTCATGTGTAGTTAAAATCATTTTTGTATGGAAATTCATCGATGTTCAATGAAATTCCAGTTTTCTCTACGATAATTATTATACTGGTTACAAAAATATATATTTTTACAGATTTACACGATTCAATTTTACCATTTTGATAAACTTAATCCTGTAACAAGTCGTGCCTAGTTTTTACTTTTTGATGTCATCTTTATAGACTTAATTTTAGTTCTTAAGACTGTTTTTACAATGTAAGCGAAAATACAAACTGTACTGTGATCAACTTTGCGTTAAACATGTTTCGAACTATGTGTAATAGCATAATAAAGATTTAAAACGTTTATTGGTCTTTCCTTTTATGGCATTTCATGCTCATGCTCATCCATGCTCATCCCCACTAAAGATTTTCAACAAATAAAACGCCTTGGGATATTGCATTTGTTTTGCGTTAGTACGTGTAGGTTAGCTTGATGCATATTAAATTAAGCCGGCCTATATGCATATCGCAATCCCGTTTCGCGAATATACAAATCTTTAATTATTTCAGCGAAAGCAAGCATTGACTTTATCATGTTTGTCTGTCTGTCCGTCTGTCAACACGATAACTCTCTAACGCGTTGACCGATTTCGCTGAAATTTGGTATATAGGCCCCATAGGGCCTAACACAGAAGTCTATTGATTTTCAGCTAAATCGGTCAACTCCTTCCCCCCGGGGGTCAGGGGTCATCAACTTTTTCACATAGCAACATATGGCATGTGATACATCATTCGAACGGGCTTGTCGAGAAAAACATTTTCCCATAATCAGTTTTTGCGTACAAGGCTCCCCCTGACGGCGATCATCATTTTCCCCCGTTCAACACCACTTATCGTCGTCGAATAAAATCAATATCTTCATGAGTCGTATTTCGTCAGAGAATAGATAATATATTCTTTGTATTTCGTGATCATTATTGATCATTATCATCATCACAACAATAAAAGCGGCGTCTCTATATCGTATTTACAGCGGTTTATTTTGTTCGTAGTAGAAATCCACTGACTTCATTGACAAAACAATTATTTTGTAATAGTAACGATTACATAAATATTAATGATGTACGATGAGAAACAAATAAACCGTTCATCAATCATGCACCTTTGTCGATGTGTAAAAAATAAATTGTTCTTTGTTGTTCTTATTTGTCGCATTTTTAAAACTGCTCTCTGGATTCTGGATGATGCTGAGAGCATGATATGATAAGCATTCATTAATCAATGGTGAAAAATAAGAGACGATGCAATACACACTTTCAATGAAAGAAAATTACGGACACTTATATTTTCAATTGACAATGCAGTTTACAGAAAAAAAACTATTTCACGTAGATCGACTAAAGATGTGGATAGAGACTTTTACATATAACGCATCCGATTTTTGAAGAATATGTAGTCAGTATTGTACATTACACTCTAAATTAAACGCACTATTTAACCCACCAAGAGGGTATTTTCATCAGGGAATTCGTACTTGGGTACTTCAAGATTAAGAGGAGCAGGTCCTTTACGAACCCTTCCAGAAGCGTCGTAATGAGAACCGTGACACGGGCAATAATAACCTCCAAAATCGCCTGCCAATTAGATATAAATATTTCAATTCATTTATAATTTTAAGCTGCATGGCGCAAATGAATGATTGAATATTGATACCTGCGTTTGCAATTGGTACACATCCTAAATGTGTGCATACTCCGATAATAACGAGCCATTCAGGAATCTTCACACGATCAGAGTCAGCCTGTGGATCTCGAAGACTGGAAACATCTACCGCCTGTTCGGTCTGGATTTCCTGAGGTGTTCTGCAAAATGAGAATTTCAATTATATACCTATGCACGAAAAAAATATAAAATTCGTGAAAAATAGACATTACCTATGGCGAATGAACAATGGCTTTCCTCTCCACTTGAAGCAGGCATTCTTTCCTTCTGGGATATCTCCAAGTTTGACTTCAATTTTCGCCATAGCCAACACATCAGCAGATGCACTCATACTCATGACAAGATCCGTGACAATGGTTTTCGCGCAGTATGCTCCAGTCATACCAGCAGCTATTGAAAACAAATATAATAATAATATTCAAACCGCTACCGAAATTCCCTTTTCCAATCTCCGTTAAGCTACAAAAATTAATCCACAAACCTGCTCCAGAGATAATGTAAGTAAAGGTCTGTCTCGCAGGAGCACTATCCCTGTTTCGCGTTGTAGGTTCCTTCACAGAATTCCTTCTATAATCCGAGAAGTCAGGAACGCGAATGTCAGTGTGTGCACATCTCACCGATGCAGTGGTCCTAACACCAGATGTAGTTAGGATCTGACCCCGTGGTGCATTAAGTCGGAGAGTATCTCCGCCAAGACGAGGGCTTGGAAGGGGATGAACAGCATTTCCGGCAGCAGCCACAACTGCTGGAGGATTTATAGTAGGCTTCGCAGCAGCAACTGCAGTTGCAGTAGCCTTGAAGTATTGGGACATCCCACTGGATTTTGCCACGTAGCTCAGCATTGCGCTAGCGTGCCCTGTTAATTAATTAACACAATTAATTACATTGTTAGAAACAAATTTTTATACCTCATATTATGCCCACCCAATACAATGATAATTAAGGAATTAAAATTTTATTAAAAAGCAAGCAACAAAACTGACTGACTGGATACTGGCTTCACTTTTCTGTGTACTTTCACCATGAACTTGATTACCCACAAATGATATGTGACCACCTAATTACCCACTTAGCATAGTATTACAGAAATTATCTTACCTTTTCAGCAATTCCTAATTAAATATTTTAAACTTGAAGAAATTTCCAAGCAAATTTTCACTTCGTTCCTGAGCGCAGCTGATTCCCAAACTTAAATGGCCTCAGCAGCAAGCAGATGTATGTACTCAAAAGCATACACTGCGTACTTTCAACTGTTTCAACATACAACATACATACATTCATGCACTACAATGCTTTTAAAAGCATTTTGAGCCACACAGCCACAGAAGACCAACCGGTTAGGTTGTTGGGTGGTTCAAGTAATCTCACCTCTATAATGGACGACTGATCCTCTCACTTTACCCCAGAAAGAGACACTCGATAAATATGCGCGGCATACTCACTATTTGAAAATTTACATGTTTTTCTTCTGAGCACTCGTAATCTCGTAATAAACACTTGTTTATGTGCGCTCGCTGGCTGACTGACTGACTGAACAATGGAAAATGCACGCAAAACGAGAGAGATGAGTTGAGAAAAGTAAAAGCACTCAATAGTCGGCTTTGCTCAGTCAAGTTTGATGGAAGCAGGAGTCATAACTTTTGACAAATTTGACAGTGAACCTTGACGTGATGTTTAGAAAGTAGCTGTTTCCCAAAAGTTGGACATGTAGTCTCGTTTCTGTTCGAAGAGTAGCTTATAGCTATGGCTGTTTGAACTTAAGACATTTGACTAGTTGACAGTCAAAAGAAGAGTCAGTGTAGAACATCAAATCTAGCGTGTTTTGTTGATTGTTGCGTTTCATCTTTCTTATCTGCGTACGCTCAATTTGTGCCTAATTTCAGCCAGTGCTGTGATCTACGCTTTGATTAGTGTTCGGTTCTTATTAATCCTTTTCGTATTTGTTCAGCCTAATTTCTATGCTAGTTCCAAACAAATGAGGTATTTTGATTTACTCCATTATAGCATAAGTATAACAAAAGGAATGTGTTCTTTTAGCTTCCGTATTTAGTGATGCGCTAAAGTACTACTGATATCGTTTATTTTTAGTCTGATGGAATGAATTTACGATAACACTGAGGAGCCCTACAAAGGTGTAGGGTCAGTCAATAAAGTGGGAGACTTTGGAGATTGGACTTGGACATCAACACAGCTTCATCATGGATCAGTTACAGAAGGCGTTAGCGGATATGAAGTCTGCTAGACTTGTTGCCGAGAGAAGGGTACTTACTCATATTAATTCTTTTATTTACTCAAACTCTTGGCTGATTGACAATTATTGTTTTGACGTGCTTTAAAGATCTAATAAATGTGTGATATTAATACTGATTATAATTAATACTTTGTGTAAAACAGGCTGCTGCAGAAAGTATAGAGGAGTACTTGGACAGCGATGAGTTCATAGTTGTGAAACTAAATTGCAATTCAGTCCAAATGGATAAGAACAAAGGAGATAAGATGACATGGACTACGTTATTCTTGGAAGTCCGGGATTATTTCATTAAAGTAAGATTAAGAACAATAGAATTACAATCAAAGTTTTATGTGTCGATACTTTATGGCAGTTAAAATGTAATTATTTTCATGTCTGCAGGAATCTGAGAAAGGCTCACTGTTAGTGCAAAACAAGCTATTTTGGATGGGACTTGTGCGTCGAGTCTTTGAGAAAGCGACTTCAAGTAAGGTTTCATGATTATGCTCATGTTTTACTTTTCATGGCGTATCATTCTAACGGCTTCTGTGCTTTGATGAATTGTAGATGGACCGTTGCTAGCTTGGAATAGGGTTTATGAGTTCATTCATAGCCATTTGCAAAAGGAACGGCATGCTAGTCATTTTGGTGGAGAGTTAATGGCGATGCTGCAAAAGTTTCTTGAAATCGACTTGTATAGGTCATGTCTTGATGCCCAAGATTGGAATGGTGAGAATAACGTTTTAGGAATTATAATTTGCATGTTTTTGCTAATTACATATATATGGATAAAATGTTTGTTAATAATTCGATAATTTGGTTTTGATAGACTTAATAAACACAGTGTTGAAGTGCCGGGAAAAGAACTATATTACACCAGTCGCACTGTTGAGCTGTCTGAAAATTTGTATTGCTCGAGGTTCGCAATATGATCTGGTGATTCCCTGCATCCGAACGAGGTATGAGTTATTTTCGTATCGGCTATTTCATTATTTGTAAATTAAAAGTTACAATTATATTTGATTTGTACAGGGTTGTAAACTACTATTCCAACCTCGTTAAGACGAATTTTCCTGTGGTTGAGCAGAACATTTTAAGTTATATGCAAGGACTGATTGCTCTATGCAATGAGGTAAGGTATATAGCTGAAGAACTAGATACTAGATAGTAAAAAGTATACCAGTTTAGATTCAACGATATTGTGACTGAACCATGCTTTGGTATAATGATTTAATCGATTTAATTTCAGAATGCCATTGAATTTCGAGGTATACTGTGTGCACTAGGAGAAACGGTTATACCTTCTATTTTGACGATCCCCTCATTCAAAGATGACGAGAACGTAAGCCTTCGATTATCAAAAGTTAATTATTTCTGGAAGTTATGTAATTACATGAAATACGCTCCCTTTTCATGTTCTAGGATGTGTTGATCGAGTTCCTGCTAGTCCAGTTTTCCCTTCACATGCCATACGACTGCGACATGAAGTCACATGCGTTTTACGCAGCCGATAACGCCAGATGGAAAGAAATTGTGAGACTCATGTATTCATACTGCGTCGACATTATTGAAGAAAGTGGCAGGAAAACCTCGACAACTGATGGAAAATTATCGGAACGATTTTTTCTGTTAGCTGCAAAATGCACCAAACAAGTAAGTGGTTATGCATTTCAGCCTCAGAAAGGCAATCTGGAGGTTTCGTGTCACAAAGAATTTTAATAACACGTAACTCTATCTTAGATTTCATCCCCATCACTGGTAGAAAATGATAATTCTGATGATGAAGATGAAAGCAGTCTTCCAAAGAAAAAGATGAGATACAAGTCTTTCAATACAATAATAAGTGAGGTTTACCGTAAACCGATAACAGAAGGACTAGCGCCTTGGTAAGTGATTGCAATTTTGATAGTTATCAATAACCTGATGGGCACTCAGCAATTCATGCATTCGTATGTCTTGATGTCGTTACATGTTATGTTCTGAATAATTTTCAGGCTTACATACGTCAAATCCGTTTTGAATTACTTTCCTGCATTGATCGAAAATAAAATGAACTTTTCCAATTTGATGTATCTTGGCACATCTTTGTTCAATACTCGCATTATGGTGAGACGGGAATTCTACGACTACTTTGCTAGTTTGTTGAAAGCAGAAAAATACTTACGGAAGAAACGTGTAATTAATGCTGCAACGGATACTTGGTCAACAGTTTGGGACTTGACTCTAAAGTACGTTTGAATAAGACATTTTTAATTGAATCCATTGTTAGTTAATTAATTTGCTTTTTATACTGATTTTTCTTATTCCAGGACAATTCCGGTTTGTGAGGCGAAAGAAGAGGCCGTTAACCTACTTCGTAAAATTCTGAAAGAACTTCATCCCACTAATATCACACCTTTACTGATGTTGTACGTAAACAACTTCATTCCACTTTTGAAATGCAGTTTAGAGCTACTTGCAGAATACCTGTGCCTTACAACTCTGCCAGCAAAAATCAACGATTCCGAACTTGCTGGGCAAAATGTGTTCGTTGATGAAGCAATTGCAGTATCGACGTGTCCGCGCGTTGCACTCATCAGGTGGCTGTTAAAGTTTTCCAGCTCGGACATTCCTGATTCAGAACCACTTGTCGCTGCTTTGATGTGTTCCTTAATCGTTAATCAGACTGACGTCCTACTCAAACAAGAAGTTAAGCTACTTCCAGTGCCAGAAAACGTGTACAATGAATGGGAAGAGAAATTGTTGAAGTGTAGCTTTGTAAAAGAGACTGAGTTTGTGGAACAAGTGACCAAAACATCAATGGATAAGGAACTGCCAAAAATTAACTTTGTGTTGTGTCCACTACCAACTCAACGATTTGCGGATGCAATGCAGAGAGATTACGATCAACTTTTTAAAGACTTTGGTAGATCTGGGGGAACAAGATCTCAAACGAACTATAAACGCCTTATAAGCAAAGTCAGTCTTTACTTGAATGTTCTAAACATAATTGAAAATCATTCGATCGGTGAATCTGCGTCTTCTGGACAAGTTGGATTCAGAATGGTGCTGGAAAGGTTGTTTGACAATGGAATGGAAAAATGTAGAAGTATCATTACAGAACGTCTACAATCAGGCAGATCTCCAGAAACGGTCACTTGTGTAATTGAGCAAATGGGAAAGCTATTTTCTTTCAAATTATGTGAGAAAATGCGTACATCACTGAGCCAGAAAGTTGGCTTGCAGGTGCTGGAAATCATCAAGCGAGTATTTCGTAGTCATTTATCAACTTACATCCGAGGTTAGTAGAGTATTTACGATATTTAACATTGATTTTTGATAATATATGAATATGATTATGCATTCCATAATTAACTATTTCTGTCATGTAGCTGGCCTTAATAATAACCAAGATGGCAACGTAATGTTTTTTGCGGAGGACTTGGAGAGCAAGGTGCGAATGTTGACCGCCAGCGGTTACGACAAACCAGAAGAGCTATATTTGATGACCAACGACAATAAACGCTATGAAAAAATGTCGCTGACTGCTTTGAAGTTTCTAATTGACTACGGCTTGATTTGCAGTAAGTATTATTATCAGAAATAAGCTGTCAAATAACGGTTTACAATCTTTTCTAATAATCCAACTATTTATCTTTTTTCGTAATAAGATCACATGCTAGAGCATTTCACAGAAATCGTGAAGGATTTACTTGCAGAGAAGGGATGTAGTGCTCATCTTTATATGTTTGATGCGGTAATAACTTATTGCTAGATTATATGTATAGTTCCTGTGAGCAAATGAGCAATATTGAATATGCGTATCGAATTATTTGTTTGTAGAGTGCCTTGTTAATTTCCGAGATGTCTCCAATTTTGAGCTCTCCTGGTCTTCAAGATTTGATAGGATCTACTATTGAGTTGCAGCAAAAGCTGTGTCGAGGGTATCACATGTTTACTCATTGCGGAGAGAAAATTTGGAAACTGCTTAAAGGTATGTGCCTTGTTATCATTTTCTATGGGGGTTAAACAGTAAATTAAGTATATTATAGTAAAGAATGATAGTAATTGTTTGCTTGTTTTGTTACTCAAGGTCTTACGCACCTCTTTACGACCCACGAAGGAGTCAACCGAAACTACTTCATGATCCTCTTTGGAACGGCCTACAAACTTCTAGAGAAAAATGTAAAAATTCCAAAGACGTTGTACAAGAGTGCGTTTGATGCCCTGTCAGAGTTGGCCAAGGTTTTACAGATACATATAATCTACTTTTGTGCATATTGAGTGTTAATGTATGATTAAATGAATTAATCCTGGATATTCTATTCTGCTGCAGGGAGATCCTGGCCTTCAATGGAGTAGTTTCGTAACAAAATCACAGAAACTTTGGGTCTTGGAAGAGTTTGATACTCTCCTAACTAACAAATGCCATGAAGTTAGACAGTTAGCTGCTGACACAGTTTGCCAAATGTATGAGGACGCTCTGCCATTTGATTACAGCAGAGGAATATCCGATTCTCAAGACAAAGAAAATACTGATGATTCTTTAGTAGAATATCAAGACCGAAGAAAGACCTTCTTGGATAATTTTTTCCAGCGGTTGTTGAATTGCTTTGATGTAGAAGCCAACCTGTCCGTTGAAGAAGTGTTGGAAGAATCTGTCAACCGCATATCTCTAGCGCTTTCATCTCTAACTCGTCTAATCTTTGCATATCCGTACACGCAAAGACAAAGTATTATGTTCCTGTTTTTGACCATAAAGTTAAAAAACATTGATGTCAACATTGCCAAGAGAGCGCTGGATTATGCGTCCCCCAATTCTACCAAGACAATGTGTTGCTACTTGTCATACGTGTTGAAGAAAATGTTAAGGTTGAGGCATGGTGTGGAGGATTTGCCGTATCAACTTTTGGGATGTGAAAGTCTGGAAAACTTTTTAACCAAGTTCTCTAGTGAAATATGCGTTGAATATTTTGAACAGAACAGGATGGCCGATCTTGAAGCATTTGCTGGACGTTTTAAGTTAACGATCCAGAATCAAATCGAACAATCATATGGATTAATTATGGCAAGATTAACTCCAGGACTAGCAATTAGCACATTCAATTTGAATCAACGAGGTCTAAACATTGCTCAGTATAATGAAGTGCATAAGCGACTGATCAATACTCTTGGAGGCAAGGAAGTCACTGACACGCTAATGGCGACTTGCATCGGAGACGTGGTGCTCAACCTGATCTCGCTGACTTTCGATCCTTCCGTGGTTAATCGATGGGGTTGTTCAGAAGTCAAGATGACAGAACCTGTGCCACCGCATTTTCCTGAAGATATAATTGAATCTTGTTTAAAATTCCTTCAAGGGGCGAGTCCACATAAAAATATTAGTTTGATTGGATATCTTGCAAAGACGTCGCATCAAAGCGTTTACAAAATCATGCTGACATTGGCTACTAGAGTACATGAAGCTCATGACCGTCTGGAACAGTTTTGGAGGTTACACCAATTCAGCTTCTTTGTAGACAATCTTTTGTTGAACGAGCCTAAAGAGATATTTTCCTCAATGATGGAATATGTATGCAGCTTTACTTTTAATGCATACCTGAGATTATTGAAGACTGGTAACAGAGACTTGACATTCCTGAAAGCTGTAATTTTTCTAATCACCAAACTTGTCAAGAGGATCACTGAAGAATATTCAGAGGAAATGATGATATTCTATAATCCTGTAATTCGTGGGATTGTATCTGTGGTTGTGCAACATCCTACGCTGGTAGACAGCAGTAAACCTTTGCTAGACTATTTACTGAAAACTAATGCAAAAAAATTTTCCAATAAAATCACTACCCTCGATCCCTTCCCGTCACATATTGGGGAGTTCCAGGACTATAATAAAATTCACTCAATGCAAAAGTACGGATCCAGAGGAACTGAGTGGCCGCTGACAAAGGAGTTTGAACGATTCTTAGAAGGAACTGATTCTATCGCAGGAGGCTCATGCACAAAAGAACGCCTACAGTTCCTGAAGGAGTTGTTGTCTAAACGTAAACGAGATTTGGACCGAATGGTGAAGAATATTGAAGGGAAACGTTTTTCGGAGGAATGCGAACAAGATCCTCTTCATAGAATCATCAATATGCTTATCGGCATTGCCTCATCTTCAACACGTGACGAAGAATTAGCGACAGAGGCCTGTAAGTGCTTGGGAGAAATTGGTCCTGTGGATTTATCAGTGCTGGTTCTACCTCCGTACAAAAGCCAGGGCAAAATTACTGTGAGGGACGATGCGCTTCGCGTGATTATCGAAATAATATCTGGATACTTATCTTCAAAGGATATTCAATTGGTGACTGTAGCTGGCAATGTGTTGCGATCTCTTTTCGAGTTTGACGAATGCGCTGATATTGCAAACTCCGTCCTTGTAGTAGAACGCCTGTACAAGGTGTTACTGCCATTCCGTTGTACGGATAGACAACTGCTGAAAAAATCAGTGGAGAAAATGGATTCCAAGCAGCTGGAAAGAAATTTGAACATGAACGAGATGAATGATGGAATTGATTATAAAAGCTGGATGACGCAACTAACAATGGGCATCATTGAATCCTTCAGCAGAGTAGACCAAGACCAAGTTCAAGTTCACTCTGTAGCCAGCACTTTCCTCCCATTATGCGAACTTCGTCTAGACTTTTGTGAAGATATATTTCCATACCTCGTGTACCTATGCCTCTACGGAGGCCGACTTAATCCAGCGATAAGAAAGAGTGTTTCAGCGTACTTCAGGAGTTTCTTCAACAAGTTTGTGCAACACTTATCTAGCATAACGGATACGGCCCGGAGCGTGACCCCGTCAAGTAGTAAGTTTACGTTTTAAGCATGTGATATGCGTTTTTAGAAGTTGGTCGGAGTCAGTAATGTAATCTTTTGTGTTCGAATAGGCGGTGTTACAAGTACTGTAATTTATCTGAACAAGCTAGCCCTACGAACTTTGGTGCGTGCGGTACAATTCTTACGTAGGCATCCGGCTCCACTAGAAAACAGAGGCAGTATAAAGTAAGTAAAAACCTACAGTAATTGGATTCTGGTTTGTGAAATTGTTATAGGATTTGCAGGCAAAAAAAATTCACAAGCGATCGTGTCAAAGAATAGCTAGCATATTGAAACGATTACAACCCCGTAAAACACTTTACAGAGAGAGGAAATCAATTTACGACAACGTTACTAAGAATAAAGGAGAACAGCCTTCAGATCCTGATCCTGCTACTAAAACGGACTCGGACGACTCAGGCTCCTCATCGTCAGATTCGAGCTCGGAATATTCCATATGGGACTCAAATTCGTCTTTATGTTCGGATGAACGAATAGACAGAAGAACTAGAATAGAAATGTAGCTTCATACACTTCGCTGCGTAACAATTTAATACTGCTTGCTTGTTTAACATAGATGTATCCTTTTGTATTGTTTTTTAGACCCACGCCATTTGACAACAACTTCTGGATTCCCATAAACTATTTGGACGTTGCACGAGCTGCCCAGTACTGTGGAGCCTATCTTACATCTATCTTGTACATCGAAATCGCGGCAACTGAAATGGACATGAGTGGTCCGCTGCACGTAGATGACGATAGCGACGATGCCTCTAAAGATCAGTTTTACTCGCAAGGAACGTCCATGTACCCCCAGAACCGAAGTGAAGCTTTTAAAATGGAAAAGATGTTGCTCAAAGCTTATTCCAATATTGGAGAGGAGGATGCGGCATTTGGTTGTGGATCCGCTCGATTCGGAGATGGCAGCGTGCATCATGTCGAGCAGACACGGAATTGGCAAAGTCTTCTCATGATGGCGAATGGTAGCTCCGTCGACAAAGACTCGTGCTCTGACTTTCTTGTG
>JAQIXX010004702.1:0-15572 GCA_034700605.1 Willowsia nigromaculata
GAAAAGTTGGAATATGACTGAGAGTAGACTTGAGACATCCCGCCAACAACAATGAGAAATAGGAATGTTGTGTCAATAAGCGTGACAAGAAACATGGAATACTGAATGAACGTTTCATGGGTTAACTCCGTTTTAACCACCATTACCGTTGCAAACGACTGAACTGGAATTGCTCCAGCAATCAGAAGGGTAACCAAAACCTTCTGTTGAATTTCATTCATTACACAACCAAGTATTTGCAGAGTACGATACTGAATCATGAGAGCTTTTTCAGATAGTTTCCTTTGAGTAAAATTTTCCTGAAATCTATAAAAAATATTTGCAAAATGAGCTCAAAATTCAAAATTTAATATAAATTAGCATTACATATTATTTTGCATTTATTGAAACATTACATCTCTAAATACTCAATCAGCGTGACAGTGCACAGCATCAGAACTCCACTCACGACCGAAGCCGTTACACTAGGTCCAAATATCCACATCCAGTGATTCACAATGAACAGTCCAACTTTCATCAAGATATTAAATGTTTTGAAGAAATGCTCGCCTTGATTTCCTAGACATAAAATATTCCAGGACGAACATTCCGTTAACATCCAATATCCTGCGATTGCCGGCTTGCATGGATCATTCCAATGAAGTGCATAAAGATACACAATTGGTAAGAATGTCATTGTTATGGTAGTCAAATACGCAATAAGTATGTTAGTTTTTCCAATAAGCGATAATGTGTACTTGGATGATTCCCCCGAGTTTGAGAACTTGTTTGGGAAATCGAGTATGCCATTTATATATACACACACTGGCCCTGCATTTCGTCTGCATGTGTCTATGTAAAGATAAACAGTTATCATAACCACAAGCCCTAATGCAAATAACAACTTGTCGAATAAGTTGTATGTATGCGTAGACTCATATGTGAAACCGTAAAGCCCTCCACCCGCAAGAACTATGGTGAATAGCGCAAGAAATATCATTTTTTGCTTCTGAATTTTTTTCGCCTTGTCCAAATTATCAGGAAGTTTCATCCGTTGAGACTTTTTGTCCCAGTGAAACAACACACTTCCGGTGGCTTCCGATATCTTGCAGCACGCTCCAAATAATTTAAGATTTGATTGTAACATGTTTGGTCTGGGAGGTAGTTAAGACTAATCCGTTTTAAATTTTAATTGTAAATTAAGCAATTAAACAAGCTAGAATTTAGTTTTAACTAAAAACAATTAAGTGTCAGTCGGAACACCAGTTTTAGAAATTATGAACGTAGAAGAAAGTTAAAGTGACACAAATTGGTTGAGCGTGGTTAGTTTATGTAATACTTGTTAAGTTCTCATTTAAGATTTATTGGCTTTGCCTACGTCAGTATAAATTAAAATGAATCTAATGGATATATCTTTAAAGCTAAAGCTTGTTCATATGTGCATGAAATTTTGTTTCTTAAGTTAAGAATCCTAACATATCCAAAGGTTGCTTAGAAGGACCTACTTTTATGATTGAGTGAAAAGTAACGACCCACATTGAGACCTACATTAGCTTTAAATGTGATGACCCAAAGGTGAAACCGAAAAACTTGGTTTAGAAAAATAATTATTCATGCTGAGTTTGTGACGTTGAAGCTTGCTTGTACAAGAAAATAAGTTTAAACAAACAGTTATTATCTATCTGTTGAAGTCCGTAGAGTTTCCCAAAATCGATGCATAACTTCATAGTTTAGTATAGTTATTTTATGAATTCAGTGTTTGCTAAGTTTGTTAAAGCCACTACTGGTTTGTTGATGAACATATAAAATATAGATACGCATTAAAATCCATGAAGAAACTTATTGAGAAAAATGTTATTATCGATTAATAATTTTACGGTCAATTTTCCGAGTTGCACTTTCAAAATGTAAAGTAGTTGCATGCATTGAAAAACTTAAAGAAAAAATATTTGTGAAGAACTTATGGAACTCTCCACACAATAATCGTTGGTTGCCCAATTTTCCATTAAGCACATGCATGTTCCGACATTTGCTGTAACTATATCAACAACAATCACCATATCTGATTATAAGCAATTCGATAGACGCGTTTGTTTTTGTTGTTGACATAAATAACAAGCTTACCATAGTTTTAATTGGAATCTTTGCTACTTAAATGAGTTATCTGTCATCCAATGCTCAAACTGTGACGCATTA
Organism: Willowsia nigromaculata; assembly: GCA_034700605.1. NCBI lineage: Eukaryota > Metazoa > Arthropoda > Collembola > Entomobryomorpha > Entomobryidae > Willowsia > Willowsia nigromaculata. The sequence goes on from JAQIXX010004702.1 coordinate 2,176, forward strand.
AAACTGGTTTCCTGTTCATAGAACAATTTAAGTAAAATGAAAGTATACATTTGTGTAAATTTATCAGATTTATAATGTTTACTCTCTGGCTATATTTAAAATGTCATTTTCGTTTGCATATAAGTCCCTGGAATTATGAACATTTACATTTACAACCCAGGCCTAGTTCATACATTATATATTATTCTCTTTGTGTATGCGACATTTGAAACGCCAACGCAAAGCCTATGGTTTGCTAAATATGATACTATGATAACTTTCACTGTCAAATAATACGGAAGCAAATATCATTCGTAGATTACCTATCGAAACTGCCTTCATTGATTAAAACTTAGATTGAATAGTTAACTAGATTGGCTGATCATAAATGCAAAAGTTTATCAATTTTTGAATTATGGGGTTATTAATGAATTCCGAAGAGAATTCTTTCAACTGATGATGTGCCAGCAATATGTACAATATTCCACAACATTAAGAGACTGGGTTCAATTTAAATGTACAATGCTGATTAAAGTTTATCTCAAGAAACAAATTATAAAATATTCTTATAGTTACTTCTCCGCTTTTATGCTTACTTACTCTAGGCTAACAATTATTTCGGTAAATTTTTGGTTACTAAGGTTTATTGGTGGCGAAGTAATTTATTCATATAAATACAAACACATGATCGTTTATATATCACAGGACATTTTTCTCTATACAAATCACTTCTAGAGATCAGAGAAAATTCATAAACGTCAAAATTACAGGCGTATATTATAAATTATAATTGTTATGGATATAAAATATGGCTGTTTCCTCGCTTAAACAGAATTTTTTCTCGGCTTTTTAAATAAATTCATTATTTCATCCATAGTCTTATCCTTAGTTTCCGGTAATACGAATACCACAAAAAGTGCCCCCACACAACAAGTTGCACTAAACAACCAGAATGCTCCATATCCTTGAATCTCATCCAAGAGTCGTGGAAAAACTAATGTTACCAGAAATCCAAGACCACAATTTATCGCTGCGTTCAAAGCAGAAGCGATTGCTTTTACGTGTGGAGGGCACAAATCTGCCATTAAAGTCCATGGCAATATCCCAGCTAAAACGAAACCCAAAACAATAAGAAATTAGATGTCTCAATTTTACTTAGGTAATTCATAAATATAAAGGTTTACCTCCACAACAATAAGTGATCGTATAAGTGACCAAGGAAGCTAATGGAAGCCATCCCAAATTTTCAGTGCTATCAGGCTGATTTTCTTTCAGATAGTAAAATAAACCAAGAACTGCTAAAGAGCAAGCCATTCCGATTTCCGAAAAAAAGAATAAAGTTTTCCTTCCAAATCTGGTCATCAGAATTCCAGCAAGTGCAGTAAAAATTGTTTGCGTCGTTCCATAAATAATAGCTGCAATATTTGGTTCCACATCACTCCCCGATGATTCAAATATGTCGACAGTGTAAAAGGTAACGGCACTAGTTCCAGCTTAAAATATACATATATTCAAAGGATTGTTCCATCTGCTTCTCAAATTTTTTATTCATAATATATAATTCTTCAGAATCTTACAAAGTTGCTGGAAAATCCCACATGTTAAACTTATAAGCACAGGTTTAATTGTACTAGCAACAAAAATTTTTTCATATGACAGCTCAGCATTCAAAGTATTGGAATTTTCTTCCTTGACATCGTTCACGATTTTCTCCAGTTCCATTTGAACATCCGTTTCTGATTTAGCTCCCCGGAACCATTGTAGAGCTTTCGATGCCTTTTCCAAATTCCCTTTCGTAATCAAATAACGGGGTGTTTCCGGAATGAAAAGAATTCCAATTAAATGAAGGAGTGGAGTTGCTCCACAAATTATCGTGTTAATTCTCCAACTCACTATAGCGCCAATAATGTAGCTAGAAAATGCATAAAAATATATGTTGTATTCATATGGCAGAATAAGCCGGAATTAGTCTAAAGTAATAACTTACGCATACAAAATCCCAAGGCATAAAGAAACCACATTCCAAGACATCAACCTACTTCTCAATCTATCCTCCGCAATTTCTGCACAGAAAACTGAGGAAGTGACCATATAAATTCCTGTGCATATCCCCAAAAAAATTCTTCCCACAATCAACATCCAGGCATTCTGAGCACCGGCAATTATTCCCCATCCAAGAGTGTAAGGAAGCACTCCTGTTATGCACATCATTCTCCGACCCCATTTATCAGATAAGTAGCCACCAATAAAACACCCTGGTATTGACGCCAACTAGAAAAGTCTTGATTTTAAGTTGCTGCAAAAAGCCTTAAATATATTGTCTCTACAATTGTCTTTACCATTAAAAGTGAAGCAACCCATGAGATTTCATCTTTTGTCATTCCATCAATCCCTTTTCCATCTTCAAGCTGTGGAACGGAAGGAGATGACCAACCAAGGGAACTTCCCGCTGTCCACATTGTCAAAGAGACTGTGTACAGTTTAAAAATTTACACATTTTACTAGGCTATTACTTTTACAATTCGTTTTCAATATAATCATAATAAAATGTGAAATCATACCAATTACTCCTGCAGTCCATTGTTGTACTACACCACGCCCACTTTGTCTATTATCCTGGAGTACTTTCAAGGTGTCTTGACTATCTATCTCAGATGTTGTGACCCCCATTCTGAGTTGTTACTACTTTTACAAGTCGTTTGCCTTAAATATTTGATGTATGAAGCATTCTTTTATCTTAAAATATAAATTAACTGCGAAAAAGATGTTGATTCTGATAGTTCCATGCTTATAGAATACGGAAAGCACATATCATTATTACCTAAAAATCGTGCGTACTTGAGTTCATACAAAAAGAGTAATCAGTTTGTTTGCAATGTCAGCAATCAGTGATATTCATGAAATTTCCCAACGATGAGCGATAACAAAGTAAATACAGGTCAGTTCGCTTTATATACTCTACTTAACAGCGTTTTAAATCATATTGTTAAATCTTGACAGATTTGTCAATCACAAATTTCGAGGAAAAATTATTTGTGATAAAGTCAATTAATTTTATTTTAACCAATGATACATCACTCATTTTATAAGAGATTATTGATAAGGTTGGTATTTTTAAAACTGATGATTTTTCTATCCCCATTATCCAGAATCTGAGTAAATTAACGATGTGCAATGTTTACATTTCTTTTTTAAACTTACAAGTGTAGAAAATGAGCATTGCACTGCAATTAAATGAGTGCGACCTTGGAACTGACCATAGCAACTGAACAAGCAATTCTAAAGCAATGTACTCACTTGTTTATATTTTTATTATCCGTATGAACTCCGCTTTATTTTACGAAATCATGCTTCAAAATTATAGTTCAAGTAGTGTTTAGACAATATTTCGTAATTTGGTAGAATTTATCAGAATTTGGCAACTATTACCCATATGCAAAAATCATAGAATTGTGAAAGATAGAACTTTAGGTTTGATGACTCATTTATTGGGACCATTTTAATCATGATTCAGGTTTTGTGCCACAATCTATGTATTTCTTTTAGTTCTTCAAAAATAAACAGCTTTCAACTTTTTCGAAAATTATCAGCATATGGAAAAAACTGACATGGCAATCTAAATATTGGAATGACACAAAATATTTTTACAGAGACTATGAACTGTAGGTAGAACGGAACATGGAGTGAAGAGCTTAAATGGCTCTCAACTTGAGAGCCTCAAGGCTAATCGTAAGTGCAGATGTGTAGAACATAGACAAAAGTGAGGATATTTCATAAATTGATTTAAATGGATAATTTAAATATAATCAAAATGAACTACAAATTCTACCAAATAGGATTTGGCTATCCAAGCTTTCATTTTATGTTGTAGTATGTATTATGTTTCAAAGGATAAACATGAAGCAACATAGTCAATTAATTTTTTAAAGGATCCGAATTCCGAGAGATCGACAGGTCACCAAGATTTGACAGCTTGTAATTTCGATACATATTATTGTCAAGGTACTCAAAAAACTTAAAAGGAAGAATTCTGAAAATAAATATGAATTTTATTATCATGCAAAGCTATTTGAAAGAAATAATTGCAAACAAGTGTGACCTTGAATTTTTACCTGTAGCACACATCTAGCATCCAAACGTTCCACATTGGAATATTTATTTCCTCCTTTTCCTTTAAAATCCCATCGACAAATTCTTCCGCCACTTTATCAAGGTCCATAATCCCAGCCCCAGCAATTTCGTAGCGAGGCTTCCAACTTGCAGATTTACATGCTGGAGTTGCGACAACGGATGGATAAAATGTGGAAAATTTTATGTCCGGTTTTCCTGGATGAATACTCAGTTCCAGCTTGAGTGAATCTAAAAATCCTCGTTGTCCATATTTTGATGATACATAACTACTTGCATATCTCCATCTATAGAAAGAAGTTGCAGAGCAGGTGGACACCAGATGACCTTTGCCTTCTGCCACCATATCTGGTAGAAACTCTCGAATCATCCACATATTTGCGAGGAGATTCACCTTAATCACAAAATCGTGATGATCCGGATTACCATCGAGAAATGTGGAGAATGCCGCAACTCCAGCATTGTTCCATAAAATGTTAACCTTGCCAATATTTTTTCGAACGGGGGCTGCGTTTTTGGCGATTTCCTCCTTCTTTGACAAGTCCACCACGAATGTGTGTATATCCCGAGCACCAAAATCGTTCCAACATTTGCTCTCAGTTTCTTTCAAACCAGCTTCATTAATATCCCAAAGGATGTAAGTAGCTTCAGGGAATAATTTTACGAGCTTGTAAACTGTATGTTGGCCAATACCGGATGCCGCTCCTGTCACAAGTATTTTGTCTGTTGGGCCAAGAGACTTTCGAGTTCGGGTAATGTTGCGGATAAAAGCTTGAAAAACAAGACTGATGATTACAAAAAGATAAAAGGGGAGGTCAATCAACAGTTTGGTGATATTTGATGCGACGACGAAAAGTCTGCTTAGTAAATTTTTTGATGCAGGGGACTCCATGATTATAGTTAGTTATTTCTTTGCACACCTGAGTGGTAATGGCAAAAGTTTAATGCAAAACAACATCTTTAGATTTAACAATTTTTGCTGAAAACAGTATTTGATGCTTATAGTTTGCATTACATACATACATATGTGAAGATAGTAAAAATGTATTTTCCTTTCCTTGCTACTTTCCCACCGTAAACCATGAGATCAACCTCCTCATTATGTTTAGCCTCCGTCATGCTTGATTGAATCTAAATCTTTTGAGAGTCCATTAAATGGACGTTTTGGCATTTACTGCAGAATATAATTTTAGTGTAAACAGTTGTTAAAGTATCATCATTAATTTTCTATGAATGTTGATTCTCACTCTTCGTTTATAAAGCGCCATTCAGCGTTTTTATGATTGTAAATTAGTAAGGTGAACATTTGTACTTCTGGTGTTCCTTATAATTTCTTTATTTCCCATATGCTGCAAAAAAAATTTCTTCTCTTTTCCAGCTCCTCACAAATTATTGACCAGTTCTAGTTACAAACCTAACAGGACGGACACATGACAGTCATGTGTCCGTTCATAATAGCTGCAACATTAGTAACATTGTGCATGTAAATGTTTTAACTATTGACAATCCAAACTAGAGCCTAACTCATCAATAAAATTCATAGACCTCAGTTATCACTCCAATGGCATTTTTATTAAAAACGTAAGCAACAATACTCAAATATGTAGTGGTGTGTAAGAAAATGATGTGTGCTTGTAAAGCGCCCAAAACTATAAAAACGAATTGAAGATGTTAAAAGAAATGATCGCATAGATGACAGTTTGAAACAAAAATTTTGTTTTTATAGTGGATATACCATGCTATAAAATATAAAGTTTGGAGTTCTGTATAAAAACAATCTAGTAAGATATCACGTAAAAGTGTGAAAGACAATTATTTTTTAAAATTAAAATTTAGTCATTCAAACCCAGCTATAAATCAAATGAAAGGTCATCATCTTGTCACTACTTCCCATAAACAAAAAATATTTCAGAAACTTGAAACGGCTACAAAAGTTTCTAGTTGTCATAAAATATACTCTGATTGTGTACTAGATGGTCGAACAACAAACACAATAGAGATAGCATGAATAGGCTCCTTTAGCATAAAAATTAATAGTATTAATTAACCTATTTCTCTATATTTTTGAGCAAGGATTTCGCCTTTCTTTGTGCTTATTGTTAGTACTCCTGCTGATAAAAAGGTAGTGCTAGTGCTAACGAGAAAACTTTTTGATGCTTCAGTCACAAATCCATAATGTGGGACTAAACAAGGCAAAATACTTTTATTGTGTGCAAGCTTTATATTAAAAGTACATCAAATGTTCTATCTACAAAGCTGTTGCAAAACCACGTAACAAAATCACCATTGAAATCCATAAAAATACCATATTTTACGGAAATTTTAGTTGCTGCGATAACGATCTTACACCTTTCTTTGTACTTTAAACGTTTCAGTTTAGCATGTAACATTTTCTGTCGTAGTTGATGCATCCTAACTACATGGGCTGTTAAGTCAAGACATTTAGATATTTCGTTAAGTACTACAATGCTTAAGAAAACCACGATAATTAAAGTTAGTGAGATGCAGAAGTACAATGTTAGTCCTATTGTTTTTACTGAAGTATTTACCAAAACCCAAACCCCTGCTATACATAACCAAAAATTACCTGATAGGGTAATATATATAAGTTTATTTAAGAATGTGTCTCCAATAACTATTATTATCTTAACGCAACAATAATACTTGTAAAATATTTCGAACTCCTGAACATTAACTAGTAAATTATTCATTATTTTTTGAAACCTTATGCAACCTGCAAAACCAGATGCTGCGAGAAATGCGAGAAAGCGTACTAAATCTATCGTCATAAAAGAATTTATAAGAAACCGAGTAACCATTGTAGTTACTATTATTGTGATAGAGCGTTCTTCAGGAATAGGAAGTATTTTTTCAAATACAAAATACCATGCATCAACATCTGAAGCTGCACTAGCAAGGCCAAATACAATTGGTAATATGGGACTAATTGCAATCGTAAACACCAGCCATACTTGCATGTTATTCACTTCATTTTGTTTTAGAGGTATGACTTTTCTAAGTTTTTGGAAAACTGTAAAAATCCTAGTTAATTCATTGAAAACATTTTCAATGGAAAATTTATAAGATAAATACATGGAACTCCACATAAAAATGATCACAAATAGCACTGTAGACTGAACAAAGATATTCAAGTATGTGTAATTCGCAGAAGGGTGTAAAATAGTGTATTCTACTAGAGCCCACGCATTGGCCATAAAATGAAGAACTAATGATAGCAAGTAAACTAACGTAAATTTACTCAATTTCACACAAACTTTTGTCCAGTCATCATTCCACTGGACTGAAAATTTTCAGGCATAAAAGAAATTTTGAAGTAATTGAAACATTAACTTCTCGATGTCACAAAGTACATAGTTGTGAACCTTTGTGGTCACTGGTTTAGCGTCTTGAGCACGTTTTGGCAATTCCCGTGTGCACATACCAGGTGACGACATAATTTCACAATTTTACGGATGATTGGTTGATTGAGAGGTAAAATAGGATTTGAATGGCAAGTGTGTTTTGTTTGTAATACTTACATAGAACTGCTTGACACGGAAAATCAACTGTTATATTTTGCAAGCCCGTGTTGTCTTCGTAAATTGTATTCATGTAACACCGTATCAACGTTATTTCTAATTCTTAAATAGTTGTTCTTTAAAACCGTAATCACTTTTAACTCATAAAATAGACTTATATTCCCACAGTGGAAATTTATCAAAGCTCATCAAAATTTCCTAGCATAAATATACTCTAAATCTTTTTATTTTATGCCTTTGAAATGTTGGTTTCTACCTGAATAAGCCCGTTGGTTTCATGTCTTTATTCAAAAGCTTTCAGATGACGTACATGAATGGTGAAACAAGTGAGTGTTAAAAATGAAATATGATCTTATTAGTTTTGCAAGATAGCTAAAACCTTTAAAAGATCTGAACTATATTTGTTGTTTGAGGTTTAAAATATTTAGGGTAAGATACGTTATCAGTAAAACCCAGTAAAACAATATCACCAAATGTAGAATGATTACGCTTCAAAAAATAAAGTCCTGACGTGGCATTAACAAACGTTGCTACTAAAAAATGATATTTATAGTTTTTATGCTTGTGGAAAAATACCATGAGAAAAGTAATGACGAAGTTACAAAACAGAACCGTGGGTTGATGGTAGGACAAATACGGGGCCCACAAAAGTAATACTGCAGTTATGTAGGCCTTGCAAAAAAATTATATTTAAACTTTCTAAAATTAAGTTAGTTATATGTTTTGAGAAAAGCCCCATTCAATGTAAAAAACAATTAAATAGTCTTAATGGAATCAAAGCTATTAAAAGACATTTGAGTAATTCGATATTTTTGGATCTGCTACAAAAATACGAAATTTATTTTTGAAATATGCCTGACTCTCAATATAAACGATCCTCTTGAATAAATGAACAAAATCCAAACCCATTAAATTAATCGTAAATGGTTATTTGATAAATTCTTGCAGCCAAGGAATACAAGAAGACTTACCAACACAAGTGGCAACACATTCACTAGAATCGGTTCCACAAATGAATTGTTAATCGATTTCTTGATCTTTACAATGAGCACAAGCGTCACCACCAGTAGTTGGGCCGCAGTCAGACTTCTAGAATCCTGGTGGTAGCTTAGCATCCGCATTCTTTAGAAATCCCACGGCAGAGTGTGTGGACTCCAGCAGAGAGAGAACAATAAACAGTAAGTTGGTAATGGATAGTGCACAAGTCAAACCACTTTCCAATCATTTTTACTTTTTTAATTTTTCTGTTTAAGAGCCATTTCATGCTGTAAGCGGACTAATTGTGAATGATAAAAATCGTTAAGAAAGTCGTTAAATCCCTTTTGTCGTAAAAGTGCAAACACATTTTATTGGTTGGTTGGGTATTTCCCTTGTATGCTTTTATAATGGGCAAGAACAGGAAGAAAATTAGAAACGTTTTAGCTTGCTTTCAAAGTATTTTTTAATGCTGGAAACAGAGTATTATCTTATCACATTTTAAACGCACAAAAACATTAATAGCTTTTGTGTTTATTGGGAAATGACGGTAACTTTGTTACCACACATTTGAACAAATACTCATGGTTACGATACAATTTCATTGATAGAAACTTGAATTTCGAGTTTCGAATTTGAGTCTAAGCTTGTGTTCAAAATTACGTATTAAGTTGTAACCTAGACTTTGTTTAGTGTTAATATACGTCATGTGAAGGAGTCTACACTAAAGCGGAATTATCAAAGTGACACGGTATATACATATTTGATTAACAATGAAAAAGAAGTAAATTAATTGCCTTATTGGTTCCAAGATCCATACAATTTAGCGGAGTTAGCTTGTCCATAAAACTGAAAGTTCCAAATCTAGTTCTAATTGGGGTACACGACGCATAAACTCTTTGCCGCTCCTTGAATTCTCGTAGTTCATACATTGATGACATACGTTTGCTGAAATGTCTTTTGAGAAAAACAAGTATCTCGCATGATTTCGTGTAAATATTTGCAATCCTAGTAAAGGATATACGAATAACCTCAATAGTTTGCTCATTCCAAGAATTGATCAGTGTTGTCAAATTCTCTGGCAACCCTAACTGTATTGAAAAAAGCTACGGGTTTCCTGTATACAATTTCGTTAGCAACTCCATGAAACACAATGAAAATATTATGGTAAGATGTAAGAAAGGTTTAACGTTCTTTCTTTATGCCAAACTACTTCTATATAGTGTAATTGTAAATTATTAAATTGTGTCCAATGTGATAGTTAGAAAGTACTAAAACTCTGTCTGCTAGCTCTCTTTGCCAATTATGAGTAAATACTAAGCGAAATAACTTATGAAACCGATATTTCATAAAAATGCTGAACTCCACTAGTTTTTATGATCGCTATAGTGATCAATACTGTTGTTTGCTGTATACCGTAAATTCGCAATTAGACGCCCTCCCCCAATTACTGGCCTCCCCCAAATAGATGCCCCGGCGTCTACGAGCTAAAAAGTTGACGAATGCTAATAGAAGCCCCCCTCAATTACTCGCCTCCTCCAAATACACGCCCCATCAAACATTGTGCTCCTTGAACTCCAGCATGAATGACAGTGCATATCTGCCCATGTATACGAGAGTTTGGAGGCAGCATTTATATAATGTCGACTGTTATTTTGATATTTGTAGGCAAATTTACGCTAGAGATACATTTTTTAACAAACAATTGCACACCGACTCATACAATAAGTAGACAAAGAAAACCCCAAAATTTGATGAAATACTTTAGAAGCCCCCCTCAATTACTCGCCTCCCCCAAATAGACGCCCCGGCGTCTACGGATTCAAAATACGACGATTGCACGTAGACGCCCCGGCGTCTAATTGCGAATTTACGGTATTATGAAAACGACTATACATACATTATATACAATGGTTTTTATCGGATCAAGCGTATCACGTTTGATAGTCATGTTAAGAAAGCACGAAAAATATAAAAATACTCTGTGCTAAAAACTGTTGCCGAAAAATTTATGTTACCATCAAATAATATGCGTAGGCGCTTGTATTACGTATTTTAAATGTCGTTTAATTATTTAGTGGAATTTATTTTAATTTGGTAATTAGTTTATTTAGGCATTAAATTTCACTACTGAGTGTGCATATGTAAATCTGAAGAACTCAACCACACGGTGAGTTCTCGTCAGGATATCAGCGAGCTAGCATTATTAAAATATTTGTCTTCTCAATATAAGTAGAGCAGTAACCGTGCTGTCCCACACACTATAAATAACGGTTGTTAGCCTATCATTGTTTAAAACTCCAACATCGCCACCTTTCCATGCTAAAAGCATCAAAGAGGCAATAAACTTCTCCAGATACTGACGTCTTTCTCTTACCTGTACAGTTTCTCTAACTGCAAACTTACTGATACAGAAAGTATATTTAGTCTTGGAATATCCCAAAAGTCAAATATTAACGCTAAAGGTCAAACAAAATTCTGTTATGATGATCTTGTCCACAAAACTAGTCATGCAAAGTACAAATCTTGAAAGGCGCACAAGATCTGTAAAACTTCTTAATCCAAACCTGAGTCCTATATGCCTTAATTCGAGTCAGTCTGTTTTTCACTCTTTGTATTACATTAGAAGACTTTAAGACTTTGGACAGAATGCTTTGACATTGTCCCCAAAAGAACGAGGTTCCCATAAGGCAATCAATAACCAAAGACAATATTAAAATATAGACTCCACTTTGAGTGATAGATTTTATTAGCAAATGATGATACACTAATTGTAGTAAAGAGAATAACATGATTTTAGAATCCTTTTTGAAGCACAGTTAGCATTCCTGTCATTAACTGAATTACAAGAAAAACTATGAGTCTATTATGCGCTGAAGTAGGTTTAATCCCAATGAAATACTTTTCCAGTCTGAAAGAATTAATAAAAGTTTTAATAAACTCCTATTTGGCATAAAGGCAAATAGTGTATTACGTACATACTCAAATTATCTGCAAGTATAGTGGCCAGTAACAGGTTGATTCTGCCAGTGCAAAATGGAGTAGAAACAAGTATGATTAAGTGTGTAGTATGTATGAAGAAGAGCATGATTTAGACCCCAAATTGTAAAATGATACATATTGGGCATTTACTGAGTTTTGGAATCAGCCAATAAGCAGCTAATGACGCTTTCCGAGGATTTCGCCAGTGAAAACTAAACACAAAGCCAAATGTAACAAGAAGGGCAGACATGACGAAAGCATGCAAGTCACGTGTAAGTGCCTATTATTCCAGAAATAGAGTCTTTCTTAACGCTTCTTTCGATGTTTTTGCTCACATTGTAGTAAATTTTGAAAAATTTTGCAATTTGAATTGTGTTTTGCTTCAAAAATTAATAATGAGCAATATATGAGTTTAACAATGCTATTAAGAAAAGATTGAGTACTATATGGCCAGCATTTCTGGAATATTTCAAGGAAAACAAGTTTACTACTTTTTTCTCTTTCCAAAGTAGTACAATATTATTGATGTATGGCTTTTGTTATGGTTTATGTGTAATAGGTTAGATGAATAGAATGTAGGAGAAATGTTTATGTTTCAATAAAAAATTAATAACCTAGCTTTCCTTAGTGAAATTGGATATTTTTGAACTTGTGGTTGAACAGGAAGGCGATTAATTTCTTCTACATTCCAACTGAAGCAAAGCCTTCAGTTTTTTTTTTTTTTTTTTGGAAAATGGCTTTTAGAAGGACGGCCACATTTTGTGAAAGAGAATACCATTACTGTTCAAATAATACATTATGACGCTTTCATTCCCCTGTTAAGCTGACAACTTATATGACAACTCATACATTATGTACTTTATTCAATTTCAAAACCAACATAAATACGGTAAACACAGTTTAATAGCTGTCTTGAAAAATTAAAATGTGCCTTAAGAATACGTGCAAAATTCTGTACAAAAAAAGTTAAAATAGGGTGTTGCGTGTTTATGGGGCATCATAGAACAAGTTTCGGTAAAAAAGGACACAGTATACTAAGAATCCAATTTTCATACATAAGGTTCTAAAGTATGTACGAAGTTTAATTTTCTCCATTGGGACTATGTTAAAATTGTGAGAATGGCTGGATTTTATTTTTAATTATCAAAATGTTCATGTTTCCAGGCAATTAAATCGTAACCTTCCCTCATATGATCGTGACTTGCTTAACAGCTTTTTAAAGTAAAATAACATAATGACCCTCTACAATTACGCGTTTAATTTTTAACCTGTTGTCTCAAAACTACTTTTTTATCATGTGGTAAGGTAAGTTTCTAAGTACGATTGGCTGGATTATAAGAAGAAAACTTGAAACATCAATTATGCATAGAGCCACATAATCGCCCACCTTTCGAAAATATCAACGATCACTACGAAAACTACTCTATTGTCATGGGCCAATCGTATATCTGAAGAAGAGGAATTATAAATCATAAAAGCTCCATAGTTGCGAACCACCATTAATTAATTAATTAAGCTTAGGCGAGCTTTTTCTGAAAGCTCACTATACATTTTTGGGGAAATCAAATGCCTAATCAAATTTTTAACAATCTTTCTCAGATTAATGCGAGAAATTCCATATCAGCTTTTATGCGGTTGAAATAAATAATTAATCTTCCTCAAGTGGTCATACATTTGACAAAGTCTCAACCCACGCATACAAAATTATGCTCATACCATCACTCTATTTTCGTAGTCGTACCACCTATTTCTAATTTTAATAATTTATGCAAACCATCCGATCGCATATTTGAA
>JAQIXX010004703.1:0-15570 GCA_034700605.1 Willowsia nigromaculata
CACCAGGGATTTTTCAGGTTGACCAGGGATGGCAAACTTCGTGCTCCCGAGCCATTTGTAAGAATTTCCATGTCCGTTTGAAGCAAGAGTCGGAAAAGCTTCCTCTTCTCTTCCAGATTTAGAATAATAATAACAATAAAAGTAAAAGGAAAAAATACATCTCTGTATCCACGCGTTATTATGATACGAAAGATGAAGAAGAGAGTGCAATCAACCGAATACGAACTGCTTGCAGCAATGTTTGTCAAGTAGTAATGTACCATGAGTGTACGTGATACGAGTGAAACTGCATCTTTTTACATCTTTTATTATATAAATAGTAAGTTTGCTTTTCGTCTCTCTATCATCTCTTTATTCAAGTAAATTGTTATCTGCTGCGATTCTGTGAGGCGGAGGAGGAATAATAATAATGTATTTTTTACTATATACCAAGCAGTATTCTCTTATTATGCACAGGGAATACTGTCAGATTGTAAAAGTACCCAGCCCTTCATATGTGCTTGTAAAATATTCTGTTAAAAGATTCATTTATTATTACTAACTACATTTTATAAGTATTGTATATTATTACTATTTCTGTGTGAGGAAAGAGAACAGAAAAGCTGTTGCAGCTTTACTTTAGTTGCATTATTTATAATATAAATTTTCTAGCAAGCCTTTTTCGTTATTTTTGACGGTATCGCTAGAGTCGAAGTAAGTTTGCACGTGAAATGTACTCATCTATCTTTCTGTTAATTTTCCATTTCCCCCTTTTCGTCGTCACTTCTGCTGCTGCTGTGACTTACTACTACACAACTTCTCTATTTTCATTGCCTCTCCAATACCACCACCACCGCCGTGTATTATCACACATATACCTACATTACTTATTTCACTCCCCCTCATCACTCACTGTTTAGTCTTTGCTTGCACTTCTGCTGATGGAGAAGAGTGAACAGTGAATGAGTAGAAGAGAGATGCAATGCAAAGTAGAAAGAAGCAAATAATTTAAATGTAAATCCCTAATGTTTATACATATATCACAACGATGTTTGTAAAGGGAGGGCTGAATGTTGAATTCACTTTTTTCACTCTTGCTACAACATCCTCACATCACACGGCTATATTTATCTATATATATTTTAAATATATATGATAATAATAATAATAATATTCCATTTCGATCCAATCTTCCTTGCTGTAAGAGTTGTGTAAATAATGCAAGCCCATATTATACAAATCATAAATGCTTGGAAGAGAGAGAGAGAGCTCTTCTCCTGCTCTCATCTTTGGCGTTTTACAGAGTTGAGTAATAACTGAAAATTCACAATTGTCTAAGCGATTCAAGAGTATGAGCGCGTGTGTGTTTCGACTTTTGAGAAATATATTATTTTGTGTGTTGATGATAATCATGATGAGGTTTATACATGAGAGAGTAGTAGATAGTGCTTCATTGTTGGTGGTAATATATGTTCATTTTCAATGCATGTACGCCTTGTAATATGTCCATCCACAAGATTTTTTCATTACCGTGCGGTTCTTCTCGTTACATTTCATGTATCTGTGTAACATCACAATATTATGTAACTTCATGGAGAAAATTATTGTAAAGTTGCACTACAGGCGTTTCATTCGTCATCAGAGCACATGTGTGTTGAGGGAATCAGCACGTAGCGTCAACAACAACGGCAGATGAACAGGAGAAGTTGTAACAGCAATTATGAGCAGACAGAATGATAAAATGTAAATATTTCATTAATTTACATGGTATAATATGAAATGAAAATAATTTTAGTTGAATACGGAGGGAGAGACGAAGACGCTGAAGGAAACCTCGTTGAATCTAGCAAACGAAAACACAGAGCTTTTAAGCTAATTTACGACATTGGTTTTATAAAATATATTGTACGCTTTTGCTAATGCATCATTGTAGAATTTATTGATAGCATTAAAAGGTACAACACAAGCGAAAGCGAATTCCATATCTTTACAATTTTAAAGCAAGCAACAAGCCTCCTCTCTATTTACTACTTGTGTTCAGAGTTAAGATACAATAACCGACCAATTTAGTGGTAATCTTAGTGCGTATGAAGCAAGGTACAAGAGCAAACAATATGGCAGACGAGGAAATGGCTTATTTACATTACATTACAATAAAATAAAAAATGCAGACAAAAACTTTGTACATCCACATTTTATTACATGCAAACATAATATAGTCGTATATGTTGATTCAGTCTTTCAACTTTGATACGTTTAAGACGAGCAAAGCCTACATGGTTGAAGTTGCGCAACTCATCAACGTGATCAGAATGACTGTTTACTATGATTGACCCATATTGTATAAATTTAATCTTCATCATACTTTTCGTCATTCATCAGCATTTCTAGCGATTTAAGAGTGAGACGGCTAAATTTTGTCGTTGCTTGTACTGTAGTTTGAAAGTTCTCTTTTCTTTCTCGTTGGTACTCTTGCATTTTGCCAAACTGACAGTGAAAACGTGACAGCGACAGCGATAAGTGCACAAACACATCCGTATCTGAACTGACACCTGATTTTAGAAAGACGATCAAATTCATTATAAATTTTCATCATATTACTAAATTTCATAATGAATAAATGTACGGGGGTAGCAAAAAGCAGTATACTGACAAAGGACTGGTATTATTCATAGATGTATTCAGTATACATTAGAGCTCTATAAATGAAGAGTTATGTTTGCATGTGTGTAGGACGTAATATTATTTTCCGAATTACTTGTCCAAAATGTATTATCAACTTACTTTTATAATACATCTTAAAGCACTCAATCTCTTCTCGTTTAAGAGCACAAAAGACATAGAGAGAAAGAGTGACCTTTTATGTTTTTCCAGCTAACACAGTGTCTTTCTATTCAAAATATTATATGCATAATATATATTGCAATCTAGTTAGTACACGATAAATATTGAATCACTTTCCATTTACTTGCAAACATGCACACACACATACACACAAGGCGACTAAATGAATAATTACATTTACATTTTCCAGGCCAAAATGCTCGAGTCATCTCATGGATGGCTGGGACCATCCGCAGCATCCAATCTCACAGGTTTGTCCAACCACTTTTACTTTGTTATTTCATTTTCTCAATGTTGCCTTTTGCCTTTGCTTGCTCACTATACACGCGTGCTTCTACAACAGGAGAAAATCCATCTGAAAACATGCCATGCTGTTCCTTTTCCCTGCATATCCATAAGAGCTTTGTGTAGCTTTGCCTTAGTGCTCTTTCCTATTTGCTCCTCTCATCTTTGATGCCTTTGCTGGCTTGGCTGCAACGTAATGCTTCATTTTCTCTTTCCTTCATTCTCTATTTATAAGTATTTATCTATAATGCATTACTCTGTCTTCATATATATTTTATGAGTTTTTACTATACATAGGCAATATATGTGCACTTTATGTTACTAAAAAAGGCCATCTCACAGAGACTTGTGTTTGCAGCAGCACAAACATCGAGGTAGAAGATCAGTGGCCGGTTTACTGGAAACATGTCGTGTAAACTACATACACATTGCTCTATTTCTAACTGATTTGAACACTCAAGTTAATATTATGTACCTTTTCAAGCTCCCTAAAGTGATTAATACTTTCCATTGGTCATATATAGACAGTGTAGGCATATGCATTACGTATTTGCGCTAATTACCAAACTACGTTTTCTGTACAAAGCAATGCAATTACTAACTGTAGTTGTGATGCATTTATAAGTTGCTGACAATTAGAAGGGAGTTAAAATAAATTCCAATAACAATCGGATAGAAAATATTTTATGGCCTTGCCATCATTACATGCTTTTCAAAAGTAGTTTAGGATTCTATCAATAAATGAGTCTTCTCAAATATTAAATGTGTTTGGAGACCCGTCTAAAACTCATAATGTAATTAATGTAAGGTAATTGTTCAATTCTTCTTCAGGTAGGTCTTTGTAGTAAACATGAAATATTTTAGGCTTATTTCAAAAAGAAATAAATGAAATTACCTTGATTAGTTTTTTTCTGTGATTGCCCCACCTACTCCAGCTCCTTTAATTAATGTTTTATGATCATGGATTTGATGTGTATAAAAGCAAGCATTTAAAATGCTTACACTTACTAATGAAACAAACGTTACTTTCTGCTTGATGAAAGAAATGAATAATAATAGCGCACATCCACAGCTCCATACTGTGGATAAATCCATCCAGCAATTATTACCAATTAACAACACATTACCGTTTTACATAATTTGGCACATTATCATTCTTATTTCCTTTTTGGGTTTTATTATTTGCCACTCATGCAGC
Source organism: Willowsia nigromaculata (assembly GCA_034700605.1). NCBI lineage: Eukaryota > Metazoa > Arthropoda > Collembola > Entomobryomorpha > Entomobryidae > Willowsia > Willowsia nigromaculata. The sequence goes on from JAQIXX010004703.1 coordinate 4,307, forward strand.
GAAAAAAAATCCTCATATGTATGTATTTTTAAGTGCCAAACACTCTTTTCTCATTTATGGTTGCCGTAATCGGCGGAATATATTTGTACATGTAGCTATTATTCAGCATTTAGGCATACTATCCTCTGCTCATACATGCTTGGGAACTGTTATATGCTCAACACGAATGAAAAGTTAATACAACTCCAACCCTCTTTCGATTTCCTCTTGGTGGCACTGTCATGGCCCATCCATATAAGTAATAATTTTACTAACATGAAATATCAAGTGTATCATCCTTTTTCTACTCTCTCCCATTCATCCAGAAAAAAATAAGAATAGAAAAAGGACTGAATATGGGAGGCACATGATGATATTTTATGAAGTGTTTTATAAGACTCATTTATGCATGCAAGCATTACAATTTCATATTCTTTTACTGCTGTTTCAGCAGAAGAGCTAAAAAGAGAAGGAGAAAAAAATGAAAACATGATTTTCACTACTTCTATTACGATCACTTTTTACTTGCAAATAATGCATGTAATATGTATTAACAAACAGCATGGAGTCTGTTGATGATTGAAATTGAAAGATTAACAAGATTGAAAAGCAAAAACGTAGAATGGTTGTAGTGGTACTAACGGAGAAATAAGAAACGCACCCCTTCTTGTTCAAAAAAAAATAAGCTGCAAGTATAGTAGTGTAGTGTCAATATTAGAGAAAAAAATAGCTTCATATAAATTATAAACCTCATTCTAATGCCATTGCTGCTGCTGCTGATGTTTGTTACGTAATACGTAATATAATATTTTCTTTGTTAGTTGTTTTTTTACTGAGACTTCCATTACCATTTATCGTTTCAGTTAAGTATATAAAACTGTGTGTACATTTGAAATTTATTTGCCATTATATATAAATATACCTTTTTGCTACTAGGTTGGTGAGTTGAGTGAATGTTTTGTGTGTTTTTGTGATGATGGCAGTGAGATATAGTCAATATATAGTATTTTTCCTAATGCATCACACGAAGATTTACATGTACTTCGAGGAGCACACACATAGAACATAAAAATCCGTTTAACATTTAATGTGATTAAATGTCTGTTCATCGTCATCCTAGTCATTTATGAAATCATCATGAAAATGTTTTTATTATTACTTATTTTGTATTTAAGACGCTGCGGAGCAGTTAGTAGAATGGTATGGTGTAACAAACAACCAATATACCTACTGCCACTGGTATGTGGTATAGGGCATATCAGTTTTGTTATTGCCTTTTTTCTTAACATCTTGTGTTGTTGTAAAAATCGAATATTTATCCAAAAATTTGGGACATGCGCAAGTTAAATTGAATTAGAAGGAACGATTAACTATTTAGAGAAGCGATTGCCTTGTTGGAAAAAATGGAAAACATGCTTAAAGACATGCATAATCTAATAGACACAACATCAGCACCAGCTCAATAATGTGTTTAAGTCTTCTTGATTTTTAACGGCTTAAATTGGTAAATTGTAAAATAGGCGATGAATCATCATGAGGAGAATGGAAATTATTATATTGAAAATAGCTACACCTATATAGCTTGTAATATCATTTTGTAGAGAAAGTTTGTACAACTCTATCTGGTCGCTGGATAGCTCGACAACGGAAGAGTAAAATGTTACAACTGTGAATATTTTCTGCCATAAATTTTTAGAGAAAAGCCGAAAGAAAAATGTAAATAATCGTCATATAAGGAATTCATATTATTATTTCTGGCACAGTCACCATTATCTATTGCAAGCGCTATTGAAATGGTTTATTTTTATCAACCTTCGTTTCTTGATAATTTCACATTTTTTCCAAGAAGTTAAACTTTTTTCGTATATGTGCTGGTGGTGGTAGGTATGAGTGGGAGTAGGAGAAAGGAAAAAACCTCCTCCATGTTCGAAGATGCTAAACGATTTTATTATTAGATAAAACTCAAAGGCAATGTTTTTGTGAGAAGAAAAAAAATTGTTTTAAAAATGTTTTTTTTCTCGTTCCTCTTTTTCTAGCTTGCGTTTAAATCTTTTAAAACTTTAGTTTGTTATTTCAGACGTGTTACTTTTAAAGATTGATCATGAGCCGACCACGCTACATAGCTGTTTATTCAGTGAGGGGGTGCATTATATATTTAAGTGCAAGTATGCATCTTACAACTTTATTTTTTTCACCGTCATCACCAGCTAAATTTATTCTTGTGTATTTAAAACATCTATTTACTATTAACTACAACATTAGCCAGAGAGAAAATGCGTGGTAGAAAATGCATATGTTTATTCTTGTGTAGAACGAACCAGAGAGAAATGAAAAAACTACGCGTGAATTATATAAAATTTCCAGATATAGAAACAAAATGCTCAGTCATGTATTTACCCTCATCCTAAACAACCATTTCGCTTGCTGGCTCTACAAAATCAAAAAAATGAGTACACTTTGAATATATGTAAGAAGACTGTATACACATATATCTAAAGCTGATGTTAATGATTACAATATTTTACCATTAAGAAGGACGACTACACCTCCACTCTCGATTGCATTCCCTGCTGTAGTACGTATGTCTCGGATCGGATTCATTGCATACTAGTTCATACAAGTAATAAGTGCAACGCTTGGTGCATCGTCATTTTCTCTTCTGTTGCACATCTCTCCTCAGCTCAGACATTCTGCCTTTTTGGAACACTAAGAAATAAAAAGCAAATTAATAGAAGAGGATGCATTATTTGAGAATTACATATGCGAAATACAATATCCTTACTAAAATGCAAACAAAAAATTGTAAAGTTTACTTCTTTTTACATGATCGTAAATCCTTAAGATTAACAGCAAACTGCTCGTTTTCTTCGTTCTTAGTACCTCTTTATGTGGATCAGGTAATTACAAACATTTTTTTGATGTAACGAGTTTGAAAGCGTTACTTATTTTTGAACACGTAACTTGATACATGCATTACATCTTCAATTTTTTCACTTTCTGAAATATTGAAATGCTAATGAAAACAAGCAAGTATTATATGGACACTACATACTTTTTGAATCCAGCGAGACATATTTAATTGATAATACAGTATGCAAAATACATTTGGCGGCTCCAAATGTATCTATAAATCGTTAATTGGGAAAATGATGTACTTTTTGTTATAGCGTTGACATATAGTACATAATTGACAAGAAGATATACTTAACCCTAACAATACTTAGGGTGATGTGTTTTTGGATCTTGTCCTCTTGGAAAAGTAAATAAATAGTAAGAATTTTAGGCAAATTGACAATTATTCGATTTTTCATATAGCTTGTGCAATATGAGAATGTTTACGTATTGTGATGACCCTAAAATATGCGATAATCATTTATTAATAGTGGGATGCCCGTGTCTTGTAATACTACATCATTTAAGAATGAACGGTACTTAAAACTGTCCTGTTTTAGTGGCATATTTATTTAAAATTGTTTACTTGTTAAGATGTATCTTAATGTACGTCATCGCCCGTGTCCATTTAAAATGAAGACATTCAATTATGAAGGAAAAGGAAAAACTATCATGAAAGTATGACTTTTGATTGCATGGATTATACAAAAATGACATTATACAACATCATGATGACATGTACTTATAATCTATTTGACTTCATATTTCAACTTAATTGGTGAAATTTTATTTCAATGCGCACCTTACATGTCTCTTTTGATGTCACCCTTGAACCGATTTATCGTTCACCTTTCTCTGTTGTGAATTTATATAGCTTCTTTCTAACTGTTGTATTCCCACCGACTTACTGACTATCTTTTAAAGAATAACAGGTACCGTACCATGCATTTTTGTATGTCAGTAAGAGCATGTCAACGAAGACTACAAAAAATTGAAATGCATAAATACCCTTAGAATACAAATAGAATTAACGTACCTAGTTGCATTGCATGTAAGTAATTAAGTCTTTCAAAGTTGCTAGTATCTGCATATTAAAGTTAATGTAATACATTTTAGTTGTTTTTAATACACATTACAGGGAAACAAGTCAACTTGTTCTTATTATGCCATACATATTGATTATATAGCTTTCAAAGTCATTTTACTATTCACGCTAACTACGTATAGTTTTTAGAGTTGAACAATTTTATGAGCATTCGAATCATCAAAATGACATGTGATTGAAATGCTTCATAAAATTTTTTGCTTTTAATGCATGCACTTATTGTTAATGTAGATGTTTCATTTCTTTACATAGGGTTAAAAATGACTCTAATATTGTAAAGAATAACATTTCAATAATAAATCCATGTTGCAGGACTTCCCTATTAAAACTTGTCATTAATGTTTTTTGTGTTTCTTCCGTTTCGTCTAAATTGTGATGAGACTGAAAATGTGCATGAATAGTTTATGTTGATGGCACGAGAGAGAGAGAAGAGAGAAACGGATAACTATATTTTATGTTTTTAAGCATGCATCATTGTCAGCAACATTTTAGAAGCTTGTACGTTTTTTTCAACTTTCAAAATGGAATGTGTAAAAAAGGAGACAAAAAAATGAAGGTCTTTATGTGCGCATTATACACGTATGCTTTGAAAACTCATAGAAATGTTCAATATGATCAGAAATTCAACGCGAGGAGAGAGAGAGAAAAAAATGTAATGAATATAATTCCGACATCTGTATTAAAAGTACCAGCAGCAATGTTTTATGGTATATTTTTTAACATTATGGACGACTGAACGTGCATAAGTAAAGCATGCCATTTTAATATCAGGGTAGCAAATACACGTGCAAGCATGCGAGAATGAATGGAAGCTTATTATATAAAAACAGTTCGTAATGAAAAATATTAATAATAAGTATTGTGCTTAATTCTTTTTTAGCTAGTATTAAAAAAGGTATTGCCTTCATTAAAGGTATGAAACACGCCCAACCTATCTTATAATAACTTTAAGGACAAAAAATGTAGGGGAAAACATATGTATTGAGAGCTTATGTACATACGTTTAGATGAACAATATAATATATTATTGATTTCGAACGAAATGAGGGAGCGAAAAAAAAAACGAAATCATAATTACACAGCTTTACATGCATGTATACTGATGTTAAATTATAGCTAAAACATATATAACATATTGTTTTTTATGCGGCATTCTGGTAAAATAGTGAGCATGTGTCAAAACTGATATGTTAAGTGGAACTTTTTTCCAGGTCGTTTTATAAATTGTATATAAGTAAGTATGCATTATTATGAGTATTTTTCAGGTTAAATAAAAAAGTTAATTAAAAGTAAGATTTTTTAGAAAGAGGACCAATAATAAGTTATGTTATGTGACTAATGAAATATTACAGTAAAAATGTTTCCCTCGACATATTACTAAGAACATATTGAATGCTCATACTCCCTAATATTATATGGTTCTTATACAGTTCATATATTTAAAAATGCTTCTTAATAAATGTATGCTCAGGTAGAACAAAGCCGCATGTGGTAAAAAATGGTGGGAAATGGCAAGCATTAATAATTAGTCAAGTTGAGAACATGAAAAAGGCTGATAAAAAAACTCGCCATGTTTCTACGAATATTAAATGGACCAATAATGGGGTCTCATCTTGTGACAGGTAATTTTTGTTTTCTCTCTCTCTCTGACGAAGCAGAAAAAAAGAAGAAAAATCATTTAATGATGAATAATGCTTGTATTACACAACTTTTTTCTGGCTTGTCTATGCAATTCGGAAAAAGAAAACGCTTATGAATTAAAGATTATTTTTCTTCTTCAACACGTCCTTCCACTGCGAAAATAGATTGAATAAGTTGTATTGGTTTGAAAAAATAGCCTTCTCTTTGAGGGTGACTTTTACTTTAAAATTTTCTTTTTCATGTTGTGTGCGCAATAGGATACGAGTCAACTTTTACTGCGTTTCTCCATTTTTAAGGAGCCTCAATTATGATTTATACTTTACTTTAAAAAAGACAGAAATGAAAGTTGTAATTATGCTGTAAAATGATGGTTTTACAGGGTGTGTGGTATAAGGAAAATTTCTGGTCTGTCTGGAATTATATTATTATTGCGCTATTCTGTAGGTATCAGTAATGAGGTGGGCATTCGTAATATTATAAAAGGTGGTGGATATAGTGATGAAGGAGTTTTAGACTACATGTGTTTTTTTTCTTTGCACTGTCGTCTTCCGCTTGTAAATTTATACATACCTAGCTGACTGGATTTATGTGTCAGCTTATATGCATGCACAAAGCCTTTGTTCATTTTGTCTTCTTCGTTGGTGTGTGTGTGGCTTGCTGGTGGCTGATGTAGTTTTCTACTCTCGACAAGAGTGTAAGTGAAGAGGGGCTGGAATGGGGAGGACAGGATCGCGTGAAATGGTTTAGTTTAGCACAGTTGTGAAATAAATGATGAGTTATCATTTATAGGAAAACATTGTCTTTTCAGTTGATAAAATAGATTACATGTTCTATTCGTGTATTAGACAATGACCATACATATAAAATGGATATATTACATATAACATTTTTACATCGTAGTTGCCTCAACTTCTCCGTTAACTCATTCGAGTGCAGAAAGTATATTTATGTAAAAATGTGTAATATGAGCATTGTGATTGACATTAGGACAAGAAAGGATAATCAATAATTAATATCTGTCTCCGGCCAGATATTTTATGAACGTAAACCTGCCTGCTTGATAAGGAGGGAGTCGCCTGTACACTTTACATTATGAAATAATGCTACGTTTTTCTCTTTTTTATATTTTTACAAGCATGCCTTACACAGATGCATAAACACATGAACACTATGTTGAATTTTTCCCCTTTTTTTCAAATCCTTCTCTCTGCATAAATTCATGAGTTTTAATGTGGTTGTAATCGTAGTTGGATGAATGGTAAAGGTAATTCAAAAAAAGCATGTCAGTCCCATTTTCATTTTTTACTTTCCCCTTATAACAGCTTTTATACATGTCCACGACGATAGGAAGTCGAATGACATTTATTTGCTAGCCAGACACAAAATAATTTAGTATTTTCTTTACAAAAATTAGGCCTTGTAAGGTAAAATATATTAAGAATACTAGAATAAAAATACTTAATGATTTCAAAATAATTTGACTGTTTGCTAAAGCTGTCAACTTTACGTTCACTCATACTCTTAGAAAATGACGTCTAAGGCAGCAATGAGTATTGAGACGAATTAAAGATCTTTAAAAAAATCGCTGCATGTTTTCCCCGATTGGTTTTTCAGCGAAAAACAATTCTTCATTACTATAACTAACATGTCTAAAAGCTGTTAAACGTTATATGTTCACATTTGGCATGAATATAAAATTATTAAAATTATTGTTGCCATTTTAGCACTTCATAGAATTCCCCCATATTGATTAACAGTAGTCCATGGATTTACATACCATTATTATGCATATTGTTCATAAATTTTATATTGTTATCCTTCCAGTCATCAATTACTTTTCCTGAATTCATTAGCTAACTGACTTACACTTCCGAAGTGTCCGACGACTACGTAATTTCTTGGAATTAGTGCACCCCACAATTTTTAGTTTTTAGCAGTGCAGTGTACTACAAAATCGACAAAGTAAGATATTTCAAATCGACAGCGTTGTCTTTCGTAGACCACTTATAATTGCTTCATGAATATTATGCATTTTTCCAGTTTTATTTCAAGCGAAAGTATTCAATTATATTTCTTCATTTTCCCTCTACTTTCGATAAAAATGTTGAATAACTTAATTAGATAGTCCGAAGATAACTGATTAACTGGCCTGTTTTCAAGCGGGCTCTCTGAAGAGACATGATGGTGACACATAATATGCAATTCAACAAAAACGCAACGGGAAAAAATAAATGATAAAAAATGACTTTTGCACGCATAGTTTAATGTAGTAAGAGGGAAATAACTTGTAATTGGGTGTTCTGTGCTTGTGCTAGATAGACAAGATTATTGGTAACTTTCAATTAACTACTTAATATTTCAAAGAATTATCCCCACACGAATTTAGCATTATTTTTGCTTTTAAGCAAATCAGCAAGACATTTTTTTATGTTTTCTCTTGCGGCTGACAACATTTTTGTTAATGCTTTCCCGTGTGTGTGTGTGTGTTTTTCCAACTGTTTTGCTTTCATTAAATGGAATAATGAATTGTTTGGGAATATGTCACTGAATAATATATTGTGATGAGCAATTTGAGTGGTAGCTTCATGTATTTGAATGTAGATGTGAAATGCACCATCATCACATATAAGTTTTTTCTCACTGTATAAACTGACTGTCCCGTGGTATAACTAATTCAGGTACTTTTTTTTCTTTTCAATTTAAGCATTAACAGCTAAACATGCAATCTGATAGTGTCCGTTACTTCATCATCATCATCATCACGTTTAATAAAAATGCTTGATGTGTTTTTTGGGGGTGCTCCCTTCTATTTTTTCTCTGAAAATAAATTGTTCGCATAATATTTCATTTTTACTTTTTGGGAAACGAGTCACCTATGAATTCATAAAGTTTTTTCAATTGGCTCAACCAAAAAATCATTATCGGATGATATAAATTGTCCCCAATAAGTCGAGATATCTATCTTGAAAAGCTCTAAATAAAATAGACTTGTTTCATTTGAGAGGAAAGTCACGAAAGGAGACAAAATGTTAAAATTCATGGAAAAATACTGAACATGCAAATCTAGCCTCTAAAACAACCAAGACAAGAAATAAGCAAAAAATTGGCAGCACCATAATTTTTATCATATATTTCTATTCATATATGCATTTACCTCACGTATGTTGCTTTCATATATTGTAATTGATTCATCATCATCTCTTTCTCTGAAGAAGATAGCTTGTTAATTAAGCATGAGAGTGATGATGGGTGTGATTGTGATTTGACTGCTGGTTATTGGTTTGCTATAAGTGTTGATAAAATATTTAATGGCATTTGTTCAATTTTTTCTTCTTATTTACAGTAAACAAGTTATAGGCGGATGAAGAAAGAATCAAATATTCCAGAGACAATTTTCAAGTCATTACTTTAGCTCATTAATCTACATAAAGTATTTTTTGCGGCTATTTTATCACATTTTAGTTGAGGGACAGCTGCTGCGCTGTTTTCTTTGGGGAAGGAAAGGTATATTGTGACATTTTAGTGTAGATAAAGCTTTTTGAGAAAAGTACGTTTGTCTTGTGCTCTCTTCCAATGAGTTCATTTTATTTATTTATACCGCATAATTTGTTGTTCCCTGACAATTTTGAATAAGATGGACAGCTTGAAGAAGGACATATTAACAAAGAAGTCTGTTTTCCTTGAGTGATTGTCACCACAAATGAATTTGATGATGTGATGATAAGGATAACGTATTGGATTAGGAAAAGAGCTAAAATGTATGCATCCGTAATTGGCTGATTAATTTAGACTAATAGATTGTTTTAAGTATAAGAAGAAGGATAATCGAAAAGGATCAATAAATATTCATGAATTTAAGATTACATTACATGACACTTGGCAGTGTAGACGGTATTCCGGCATTGCTTGTGTAAGTCTTCTAGAAAGCAGGCGAATGGCGAATTGCTACAAGTTTCCTTGAAGAAAAATTTACTTTACAAAACCAACATGCATATTTGAATTGCATGTGGCGACATATCATAAGTGCCTATACACTGCCTCCTCATGGTCAATATGTATTATGGATGTGTAATTGGATATTTTGCGCTGTAAAAAATGCTAAAAGCTATAGCTAATCAGCATTAGCTACGCAATCACTTTATTTACATTAATGCCTAGAATTATTATGCATTTGTTTGCCCTACTTTTCAAATAATGCCTATTAGCTTTACCTCTCTCGTTTGTTTTGTGAACCTATAAAGAAAGTTGTAACTCCAGGATTAATATTTCTTGTTGTTTTTAAAACAGACACCTATCAATACCAAATTCAAAATTTATGGCAAAAATGCTGGAATCAAAACCAAGGGGGAGTGGTTCACGCACTAAGATTTCGTGAGAGGGGTCCTTTGAAATCCTGGCGCCCTGAAACAATGGCTGAGGCTATCTTTGCTGTTTTAAGGGATGGATTATCATTATCACAAGCCGCAAGAAAATATGATATCCCGTATCCAACCTTCGTTCTGTACGCCAATAGGGTCCACAACATGTTAGGACCTTCTGCTGATGGCTGCACTGGTTCCGGTAAGTGTGAGTTTGAAATATTGATGAAAAATGATGTTGGAATCGACGATTATTAGCCAATTATTGCAATGAAAATACATTCCATATGCGCGTTTGATGCAATCTAAAACAATTGACTGGCATTTTCACTGGCTTGTGTATTGATGTTCACTCTGATACTAATAAATCTTGACAAATCTTCGTTCCAGATTTGATGTCCGATATGCGTCCTAAAGGACGGGGTCGCCCACAGCGTATTCTTCTGGGATCATGGCCTGAGGAGCATATACGTGGAGTTATTCGGGCAGTTGTATTTCGAGACACGCAAGGGGGAAAGGATGATTTTCCTTTCATTTTCAATCGAGTAAGACTTGAGATTTTGAACTTTAAGTTTTGTATGTCATAACATGCATTCATGTAAAATTGATGCTGGAGATAACATGCATTATTTCTTGTGAGAACGCGTATAAAATTGTTCATACATTAGTTTTCATTGATACCGTATCATGCAAGTTCTCATACAAGGGCAGCATATAATGTTTCACATCGCCCCATTTATTACCTAAAATCATTTGGCAAGTGAAATGAATCTTTTTTTTTGCATGGTTTCACTTTTCTGTGTTCTTCCAGGAGACAGGTCTTTGCCTTCCTCAAACTCCCGGATCATCATCCCACAACGGGTTGGATATGTCTCTTCAACAATTCGGTAACCCATTTTTAAACCCTGCAGGCTCGAGCAGCTCAAATACTGCTAGTGCTGCTGCCGCTGCAGCAAATCTTCTTCACCAACTTCAGCCACCCCAATCTAGCACACCCCAACAACTCCAACAACCATCAACTTCTATAACCACTTCATCATCTGGAGGAAATTCAAACTCAGCAGGAGCTCAGCAAAGTGCAACCAATTTGTCAAGTTCAGCAGGAAGCTCCTCAGCGAGCACAGCAAACAACAGTCTTCATGGGGTGAACTTGATCAACATCAATGAGCACGGCCCCAGCAGTCTAAATGCTGCAGCAGCAGCTACAGCGGCTGCTCTACAGCACCTGCAGCAACTTCAACAACAGGGTACATTGAGCGCCAGCACAACATCAGGCCTAACACCTGGCT
>JAQIXX010004704.1:0-15570 GCA_034700605.1 Willowsia nigromaculata
TCTATTGTTTCATACGAACAATGGATGAGATTAGTGAGTATCGAGCGTTGCCCCGGTCGAGATCTGGGAGTACACCAAACAGGTTAAACCCAAGGATTTCTCTAAAATTGACACATAAAATTACGACTATTTCTATCCTGCTTTTTGGGGCAATTGAAATTTAAAATAAATACAATTAAAATCCATGACCAAGCAAAATTAATCTCTGTCTATAGACCGCATAGACAGCATTTTCAATGTCATTTCCTTCCTTCATCCACTTGAAATGAATGTAAAATATTTGAACAATATCATCATTTCTTGCTATATATTCTTAAGTGTACAAACAATCCTGGAATGCATGTGCTCACTTAACCATGGAGAAAACACGAGGAACATCTTCATTCCATTTTAAATGTAAAACTGCATTCAAAGAGGAGTCTTTCATCATATAATTTTGTTAAGTGATAAAACTATTGTCATACAAATAGGTATACATTTCAGAAGATCCATTTATTCTTTGAGGTTTTTTGTACCCTTTTATTTTACGCATTGTTCCTGTCATGTCATCATGTCAATTTTTTCAACATGCGAACTCTCTTATTAAATGGATATCTGTGATGAAGTTGATAAAAGTGGATATCATATCAGGAAATATTGTATTAAGTCATTAGTACCTGCTCCATTATCATGTCATCATGATCTTTCTTTTTTTCCTGTTGACACAATAAGCTTGACCCCTTTTAACCGAACATGACGATAAAAATTCTTGGGAAGTGGGGAAAATATTTGAAAATCTGAGATTCAAAGGCTTAAAATCAGATAAGTATGAAGGCGATGAAAGCCAATAATCATAAGTTACCATGCAGCCGTTTCATTTTCAATCCTTTTTTTCGTGGGAAAATACCTGAAGTAAGTGGATTCGTTTTTTAAGATCGGCATTTTTAAAAACTGACCAAGAAAATTCCTCTATGAAGGCTGCATATCATCTACATGTGATGAAATTCGAAGAGAAAATACAGGGCAATATTGAAATGACATAAAAATATTTTTAAGTTCATAAAACACTGAAGAAATATGTCTTCATCTTGTTCCCGATGACAGATGCATTCATCAAAATACGACAAAGGGACAGGAAGATGGATCTCTGATTTTTTAAAGGCTTCCTGAATTCTTCTTTCTCTGTTGTCATATCTGAAAGATGTGTCTATGTCTTCTGATTTTTAAAATGATAAATACAACCCATTTCTTAAGGTGATGATATACCAGTTTATGGTGAGATATACAGAATAAAATAGGAATCCATATGAAAAATTGGTAGAAAATCTTAAAATCTTTTGCTTGAACATAAAGGGGAAATGTAAGATGGAGATAAATTATCAAGTTAAGATTCCATATCACCAATCTATCTCGTAAGAATTTATTTGGACCTTAGACATATATGTATGCAATGAAAACAAAAAAATTCTATTATAACACGTATAATTAAATGAAAAAGGACAAGACAAAACTCTTAATGATAAATTTTCGAAACAAGCAAGTGACCGATTTATGCATATTGAAAATTTTTATGACTTATTTACTCGACCAAAACATATTGTTAAGTTTATACGATGTTAAATAACATTTACTTTAATTTGGCATGTTGAACAGATGAAGATTTCTGCGTTAGATTATGTTTGTTGGCTGAAGTTGAGTTGAAGAAGGTAACAGGGATTATGATTTCAACCACTGAATGTTTTAAAGTCAAATATGAATCATATTATAATATATCATCATGTTATATGATACAATAAACACTCAGAAAATCTATGACTGACATTTTTCTAACCGAACACCAAAATTATCTTATAACAATTGTATCATCCTGAGAACTATGATGAAACGTTACTAAAATAGTGTGATTTCTTGACCAAGTACTTAACATCTGCATGCTGATTCTGTGTTGGTTCAGACTAGATGCGGTGGACATACCTTTTACATTTCTTTGTTGTCTTTGCCCCATGCTTGCGAGAACGGTTGCGAGAAGTAGCTCGTCCAAACAGTGAAATTAATGTCCATCAGAGGACTCCGAGTGCCAAACCTCATCGCAGCGGAACCTTTCTTAAATTTTTGGAAAACTTCTCTCCTCCAAATGCATCATTCCTTTTCTACATTCTCCTTAGGTTTGTAATGCGGAGTTCTGAAAGTTTTTTTTACAGTTCTCTGCAGTGCTGTGATAAATTCAAGCGTTGGATATGAAGCAAAATTAAGATGCCCTACAGCTACTTGGGGTATCCTGAGAATGTAGAGTTACCAAATTCGTAGAAACAAAGACTAAGCCCTACCGTAACTAAATCTGGAGCTGAACCACCTTCATGTTCTCTAGTTCTTAATCTCCAAACTTAAATGAAAATGTAGAAACTACCTATTTGCTGGCATTGAAAAAAAATTGAAAGATTTCGAAAGGGGATCTCCAATCGGAGTGTCAGTTATGTACAAAATATTTTTTTACTTCATGTACATTTTGATAAATATTCATCTTCTGTCATTAAATCATAGTGGCTGTTGATTTTAATTATATTGATCATCAATTTCATTCATGACGTATATTCACCAAAAAATACTTCAAGGGCAAATTGTTCCAAGTAATTCATTTCATCCCTTTATTGTATCCCATCAAATCTCACTGCTTCGCCAGGGTGCCCTGTTTAATTAATTTGCACTCATTTTAGTTGAGATATTAAAAGCCACTGCAGCTCTCCAAAAAGTCAAAATAAGGCAATTAACTGTTTTAAATTTCAAATTCTATAATATTGCAAATGAAAGATATTCGCCTATTTTAATTCTCGTTTCCTCTATTCCATACAAGCCACATCTTCCATAAGAAATCACATATTCGATTGAAGATGCCAAAAAGAAAGATCATTTATCTTCTTCTTCCCATCTCTCAAAACCAGGGTGAAAAGAAAGGAGCACCAAACCCATCATCACAATAGAGACTCCCAACTCAACTCACTGTTCTACTCACTTCATTGTTGAAACTCGAACAACTGAGGTGACATGACTGCTGTCCAAATTTTTCTACATTTTTGCCACCACACATTGTACCATACCACCTCTCTCTCCTTTGACACTGTATAGGTGACAAGTCAACCAAAAAAGGGAAGAAATAAATCGACAGAAATAAATTTTTCTCGAACAATACATAGACCTCCCAGCAGCATGCCAGCAAAAGAAATGATCATTTCCTCTCCACTAAATAACATGTCATCATACTAAATTACAGTTTAACTATCGTGCTGACATGATGACACATTATAGATGGAAAGGTGATCTGAAAAAAATATAAATTACGATCTTGTCACCACAGCAACAGCAGACGTGCGTTTGGAAGCAAACGGTAGCACCACTTTTAAGCCTTTTTTTCTTCATGTAATGAGCAATTAACAAGATAATTATGATGAGATGTGATAATGATGACCTTATCATGTGAGAAGATGACATTTGAGTAGAAAAAAGGTGAGATCTTCATTTTCTGAGCGATGTCGCTATCCCTACCTCAAGTTCTGAGGAAACCCAAGTGATATTTTCTGTTTGATGTCATCATCTTTGTCGTCTTTCCGTTTTTACTATTCATTCAGAGAAAAATGATGATAGTTTTTGGGGAGCTCCGCTGGTGGGATATTTTTGTTCACTTTGGTAAGGAGAGAAAAAAACAAAAATAAATGGGGACGAGCCATTGAGTCGAGAAGGTAATTTATGGGCATTCCTAAAATTCTTTAGAGAGCCCTGTGCTACCTTTTTCAGGTAGGAAATTTCATAACATGTTTTAAAATAGCATGTAATAGAGAAATTAATTGGTAGTTTCGGGGAGGAAGAAGTAGTCTACTGTCTGGCGAAATAAGAGGGTTTTTAAAACCGGGAAAATAAGGATGTTATATTTTTCAACTCAACTCAAAAATTTATGAATAAATGGCTAAAAAATAGATAAAGATTTTTCATCATTAATTTAGAAAATATTAATGTAAATCATAATATCGTTTAATATGGTGTGAATTCACAAAAATGCAACCAGGAAGTTTGGTGCAGAAATTTTTTATGAAAATGATTTGTCTGTGTTTTTTCGCGATAAAACTACCAAAAATAGTTTACAAGCTGTAAAAACTTATATGGCCATAATGACGCCGGGGTCAGTAACCGAAAAACTGCTGTTTTTTTATGTAAACCCGGAGATTTATTGTGCATTCAAAGTCATTGCAAAAAGGATATGATGTGAGAGTAAAATTGCAAATTATTAATATGTTTTTATATCTGCATTAAGGTGAGATAGAAGGAAAAAATACGAGGAAGCGAATATTTTTATTTGTTTGTGGAAAGATGGTTATGAGTATGTAAACAGTTAATAAGTTAAGTGGTATTATTGCAAGATGTGGTGGAGTTTATGAGTTTGTAGAAAGCTATTATGGTGATTAGATTGCCGTTAAGAGTGTGGATTTTTTATTTGTATATTAGGAAAGTAGGTGAAAACACGTGTGAGTTATGGGTTTCTGTGGTCGTTGCCTTTTGACTTTTCCTTCTGCAATTTTTCCTCCCAGAAAGGTTACAGCCATGGTCATAAATAGCAGTAAAAATGTGTGCATAATTATCAATTAGACTTTTATTATTAGATGAAGAAAAATTTTGTAAATTATATGCATTTTAACATTAAAAACCATACTGCCGAAATAAATAAGATTACAAATTGAAAGCTCCGGATTAGTTTGTTGAATTATAATGCCAACATTTTAAATTTTTGCTTTGTTAGGAAACCCAATGCGCTAGATCACACCTTCTGAACTATCACATTGATTGAATGTTTGTGTATTTACGACGAAAAAAAGTACGCAGAATTGAACTTGTATAAGTTTATCATATCTGTAAGTGCAAAAAGGGCTTAGAAGTCCAAAACCTTATTTCTTTATGAAATCTCATCTACTGTAAGGTATGTCCGTTGTTCTTTAAAATAATATTTTACCTGTTGGTCTGTGGGAATCAGGAAGAATAAAAGTATTGCTGAACTAAAAGTCGCAGACCAACCGCTTAGATTGATTGACTTGTGTAACTAATACCAAAAGGTTCTTCTTATCCGGACCATAGACTTCTCTCTATTTCTTACTGTTAAAATGTATTCATTTCATTCAGAGCTTGCGTCTCTCTTCTAATTCATTCTCCAGCCATAACTATTACCATCATCATTATTGATATTTCCAAACACTGCATGCAAGATGTTCCGAAATAGAAAAAAAGAGGAAAATGTAACGATGAGAAAGTGAGAATAGAAAAAAGGTGGCAACTATTCAACAAAATCAAGATATCATTATTACTTTACAACTCGCCTCTAATACGGAACCACTATGCCGCCGTTATTGCCACCAGCGTATCAACGGTGTGGTATATCAACTCAGATTGTACTACTGCACAAGCGTTAAAATACGACGAATCAGGTAGATTGTGAAAGTTGTTGCACTGGGAAATAATAATTTGATTGAAATATCTCTCCAGCCATAAAACAATTAGTATAAACTTAATACAATAATTTTTAAGCAATTTTCCATTTTCTAACTGTATGATACCTGTAATTAATAAAATACTTTGATTCCCTTCCTTACGAAGCTCCTAAATGCTAACAGACAACCAAAATATTAGGCAAGTAATCGAAATCATAAAGACACCATATAATTCCAAGTTTTCATATTTTATGCTCATTATTCCATTCGTTAACAGTGTGAGCATCTCCAAATCATAAAGTCAAAACCATCACAAAACATTCTACCTCCGCCTTTTCCCACTGATGAATTCATTTTCTCTTCTTTTATTCTCCTCCAGCACCTCACAAATACATCGTCTTCTTTCGCTATTCTTCTCCCGCAAACAAAAAAGTCAAACAGAGTCATATAATCATGACGATAATAATAATAATGATTAGGATGATCATACCTGAGAAGTAACATCACCGCCACAGCTTCTTCTTCTCCAGCACAGTTTTTACCACACACATTCTCCTCTATTATTGCTCACCTTACAGAAAACATTCGATTCTTCTCTCCATTAAGAATACATTACATCTCAGTATACCAATAAAAATCATAGGTAGCTTAAAGCCGAAAAATATACGCATTTCTATAACATGTTTATTTACACTATACTGTATACAAAGTATAACCAAATGTTTTTATATGAAAATTCCATATAAATATATTCATCCCGGTGGTAATAACAGAGATACGGAAGCGGTATCTCTCTCTATTCCCATATCTTCCTTTCTCACTTTTTCAAGTTCCCATCCACATCTTTCTCGAGATGCTGATAAAGACGAAAGAATATAATAGGAAAAGGCTGTTAACAAGTTTGCAAGAGGTAAACTACAAACGATCGGCTTCTTTTATCTTCTCCTCAGCTTTTATAAACTTCTTCCTCTTCTTTCTTGAAGAAAAAAGTGTGAAAAGATACTTTTCACCTTTTACATACAAATAGAGACTACAGACAGTAGTACACACTAATGCACACATATTTATTGTTATGAAGTCCATTATTATATTATCATGTACTAATGGTGTGGATTACTGCTGTTACTCAAATCATCGTGTAATAAATAGTTAAGAAGATACCTGACGAAGAAGAATAAAGAGCTGTTCTGATCAAGGCGACATGAATATTTGTTATTATTATGAAATATTTCTCGCTCTTTGTATCGATACGTGTAAACAGCTCTTTTGGTGTTCTCTTTGTTCTGGGAATTCATAAATGAAAATATTTATCATCAATATCATCATCATGATCCTTTGAGGTAGTATGGTTTTATGTAATCTCGTGTATGATATTTTGTATTAATATGTGTATCTTCTTATGAATTCTCTGTTCCGCCTTTTTCGGCACTTCTTCTTCTTCTTCTCTGTTGTACCGCGAGTTATTGAGTGTAAACAAAAGGCTTTAAAATTGATATTTATATGACCTGAGAGTTCATCTTTAAGAGCGATATTATATCCATATTTGCATGAGCTACTTCAGAGATTAGTGGAATATGGGATTTTAGCTCTGAAAATTTTTCAGTTTGGACTGTGTATCTTATGGATCTATAATTATTTCGGCTGTTACCTGCCCAGAATGTTCTACTTGGTTCCATTAACATTCTTTTATGCAGTTATACCCAATAATTGAAAGAATTCGAATTATATGTGGGCATATATACCGACTCATAACGCCAGTTTACACTTAAAATATTTTTATGGAAGGGAAGAGGTTTAGATGTTGGATTATAATTTTTCTTCTGTGTGAATTTTTTCTGCCGTCGTTTTGTCTTCTAGCTGGGAGTTTAGATGGGAGAGTACTCACTGGAGATTAGTTACAAATATGATATTAATATGCAGTAATAATAAGTGGAAAAAATGGTTTGAAGGCATTACACATGCAGATGGGAACTTTAGACAATACGACACGTAGGCATATGGATTAAAACTGGGTACTCTTTTGGCTTCTCAATGTCTCAGGTATGCTGTTCATATTGTTAATAATTGCATGCATTTTTAGGACAATAAAGGGATTACGGAGGGATGAAGAACCCTGGGAGAAAAGTAAAAAATCATATGCTACGGAAACAATGAAAAAAGTATTATGTGCATTTAGTTGAGTTTTTAAAAAGCTTTGCCTAAAATGAGCGAATTACTTTAAAGAAATAAGCTTAAAATTTTGTACTTTGTACAAGTGATCAAGCATATGGAGAGTATAAAAAGCTTAAAGTGATATGGGTTATAAGTGAGATTATGAATTTTACTGTGAAAACTCTGGAAAATGTAGTCGTAAAGTAAGGAAACACATGTGCTCAAACGCAGTATTCATAAGGGTGGTGGTGTAAGTGTAACCATAATATTTTGAGGATTAAGCTCAGATTTACAAGCTTTTATTTGGGTATTAAAACATAAGGGTTTAAAAAAGTGTTTTTCAAGCTTTCAAAAACTGCACATTTAAAATTATTACATACAATAGATGCAAGTTCAATGTTCATTTTCTGAGGTACAGTAACACTGGTAATGTCTCAAGATATAACATTTTACAAAAATGCTAAGTTTCCGCATTTCTCCCAAAACTAGCAAGGGTATATGAGCTTTAAGTACTGAATCAATATTCAAAATAACAAATCTCCAGCAAATAATGTATGCTATTAAGGTTTTTACAAAACGCAGAATGAGTTTTGAGGATTTTAAAGAACATTTAGGGAAATGCTTTCATCATAAAATACCTGAAATTCAATAATAATTTTTGAGCATAATGATTGTCTCCTTTCGTCTAAAAAATGATCTTAAGGTTTTGTCATAAAACACGACCTAATAGTATGCAGAATCAAAGGTTAGAAAATGACTGCCCTGATCAATCGTGCTAGCAGTGTACGAAGCACAAAATTAATTAACGTACTGAAATCTGTTTTTCTAAGTTAGAAGCTGTGCACATCAATTGTCCAGACATGAATTAATCACTTCAGCTTATCTATGTTAATATAGAAGCTATTGTCAAAATGGAAATTTTAAACAAAAAAGAAAAGGTCGAGAATGAACAATTTTGCAAGAATTTATAGTTTGCGGGTAGAACTGAGGATGACAATTTTTCCGTAATCGGCACTCATTCACGTTGTTTATATATATTTATCATAGTCTACCGCCTATAAGGCATATAGATCTTTTCATTGGGAAAAGTTGGCTTATGTAATTGTTTTAGTTTGTAGTCGTCCAAATGATGCAAAATTGTCATTCGTTTGAGCCCTGTAGTCTAAATCTGTATAATATTTCAAAGTCTAGAAATGAAACCATTTCAAATCGTTTTAACTTAGTAAATCATATTATTATTAATAATTAGTTGATTTTTGGTGCATTTCTCTCTTACTCCAAATCGTTAAACTTTCTTAAAACCTGAAAAGTCAATTCATTGAAGGCCATTCATTCCTCCACAATGGTATCACATATCCCAATAAATAAAATGCAAATTAGGCCTCCTACCATTCCCCAAAAAAGCAGCTTATAATTTTCAGACGAAAAGACCACGACAAAATTTCCAAAGTTCATAAACTCTCTCACAATCAGTCACTCACATTATTTTTCTTCCTTCCTGGATTGGATTATCTACCCCTTTCTATGTATTCATCTATACCTAATTCTCTAAAGAAAACCTCAGGTAAAAAAAGAGTTATCGTTTATTTCACAAAAGAGACAAGTGCATGCATATTGCAATCTCTCTAAAAATTCATTCCTATTTTTTTCTCAGGAAGCCTTCACCCATACCTGTGTATACACAACCACATCTAAAAAGCATACAAAATCTAATTCCCTATACTTCCCCGTTGAAAAATCAACCGTGAGATGATAGCTTCTTTTTTTCTCATTTTCAAGTCTGGTTTGGTTTGAACATGCAGGAAGAAAGAAAAATCTTCATCATCATCCCAATCATAATATACGTAGGTATACAAACCCTCAATTTATCAGAGAGAAAAACGCTCTCTATCCACACGTTCTACAGACAAAACATAGACAAGCCATTCTCTCCACAACCTAAAAGTGTAATAGCCAGTTTTTACATGAACGGACAGTGTGGTCGTCGATTATTTCGAAGACTTACATTTTTCCTCCCTTCTCCTCATCTTCATTCTTCTCTGCTGGAGGAGGACTCTATACTGCCTTGTCTCTGGGAAGAGAAAAAAATTATTATTTTGTGAGTGCCCCAAACACAAATAGGATATATACCCATTAAGTTCTCTGGTGTGTACGCTTTTACAAGAAAAAGTCTCACAAAATTCAGGTACATTATTGCCTTAAGTGTAAACCTGTAAGGGACTCTGTCAGAAAATAATGCAGACTTGGAGGTCCTCAGGTTTTACAACGTTTTTTTCCTTTGTAAAGGTAGCCCGAGCAACATGTAATCTTGTCTGGTAGAAACGAAGCCAAAAACCTGAGCATCAAAGTGAATACCTGTGTGTGAGAGCTTCCGAAAGAAGGAAAAAGGTATCAATTCTCATTACCTGGTTTACCTGTAATATTGAGAAGGGTATTAAGAGAGATTATACATTTGGGAAACTGAGACACAAAGTGAATCCAGTTGAAATAGAGTAGAAGCACCCATCATTTTTTGCATTTTGTCTGGGAAAACGCATTCAGGAAAATGACCTTAGCGAGTAGAGACAGAAGACAGGTCACAGCTGAAATAAAAACGTTAGAAAAATAAAATTATGGCTATTCTGAAAGTGTTGAAAGTGACCAGAGAAAGAATGTGAGTATTTCAATCGTTTATCAAAATTATATGAACTAGACAGGTTGACAAAAAAGAGACAGTGTAAAAATAATATAGAGATTTCTACCTGCTAACCGGCTTTTTTATTTGCGAATGTATCAAATATGTGTTTAGAGTTGACTGACTAGTAGTGTCTGTGAATAAATTTTATTGAGAAGGTGTAATAACTCATTCCTTATAAAATTCTCTTCTCACATGTGAGTGTATACACCCATGTGAATGCAAATTTCATGGACCATGTGTGTTGCATAAATGCATACACAAAATTTTTTTCTCTTGATTAAGACGTTAGAATAGCAAACAATGTTGCAACAGTGACAGTTATTAATGTATCTGTGCAAAACGGTTCACTGTTTTCATTTTATTCTCTGAATTTAAACAGTTTTCTCATGAATTTTTCCACGTATTTGAACAGTTTGAAAGAAAAAAAAGTGAATCTCAGAAGCAAGCGGCTTGTCAACTACACTGACCATATATTTTGCAAGACAGAGTCCAGCTTGGTAAAATGTCATTTGACTTTTCGCCAGTCTTAAAATTCATCATTTGTCTTCTCCTCTAAATACATTATCTCATCATCGTCATTTGAGGAGTATACAACCCCACTAAACTTTGTGCGCTTTTGCGTGATTTTCGTCGTCATCCTCAGGAAACTTGTTCCTCTGCCAATATCACAGCAGTTCTGGTAAGTCGAAAGAGTTTATACAAGTTGAATAATTGCTTATACATCTGTCTTTCATATAGTAAATGGAAAAAAATCCTCTGGATATTTGCCACATCCCTCTCATAATACTGATTTGTCCGAATTCGCTATAAATTTCGTTCATATTTTTCAATTGATATCTTTCAAAAATTTTAATAAGCAATACGACTTGTTATATAAGTCATAACACAAATGTTTATGAAGTTGCAGAAATCTTATAGCTGATATTTTATTTATGTTTAGTCAAAAGTATGCAAACGTATGCTTCTGCATACCATGTCATGTAGTATATGGATAAGACTTTTTTTACAAGAGAATATAAGCTTATTACTGCAAATTGGTCATAAAAGAGTAACCTGTTTTTCTTATAACACTATTAACTACTTACAATCACAATTATTCAGACAAGTAGCTACATAGCTACATAATATGCGCAGTCAAAGACAATAGGCTCAAAAACGAGATGAAGAATAAAATGATTCGTATAAGCTCATCATATAAAATCGATATATCTACACAAAGTAGAAAGATCATTTAAATATTTTAACTCTTTTTAAGCCTCTATCATCCTACCATCTTATCTTATCTTATAGAGAGAATTTTACAGTATTAATAACAGCGAGTTGCTCATTTCTAAAGTTAAATCCTCATTATGATTATTGTAACATTATTACTTGTTTACAGGTAGACGAGAAGACACAACAAGTTTTGTCTCTAGAAAGAGAGAAAAAAATATATTCCTGCTGGCTCCACGGACCCTGTCGCTCTACTCACTATACAAATTTTTTTTGCACTATCTGAAATACTTGAAATATAAACTTAAACTTACATATATGTAGATTTTACACAAGTCGTGTCTTTTACTGCTGATGTTAGCAAGATCCTTGAATTGTATTTTCAAATGCAACAGAAAATGCTTTAAAAACAAAAGGAAAAACTGCATTGCCATTAGAATCATAAACAAATAACAATAGACACTCAATATAACGTTTCTCATCTCCTGTCACGTTTACCAATATAAAATAGCGATAATCATAGATAATTCCTTGAAATTAAGCTTATCAATATCATTGATCGTGTCAAATCAATGTAGAATCATGTAATAATAAAAAAAGAGTAGAAAAAGAGACAAGAACAAGATCACGAACAGAGAAATAATATCTGTAATAAATTGAATGAAGAGGATGATAGGTGTTGGCTCCTTTGAAGATCATGAATGATCTTTGATCATGCTACGATCAGCTCTGAACAATGTGCAGGTAGGCTACTAGTTTTATTTCTGTTTTGGACACGTAAAGACGTTTTTCTGGTGGAGTGTGTGGTTAAGTGACTGAAAATTTTTGAGAGGTAAAAACATTTGAACAAGTAATCAGAAATCATGTCAATGTGTGTCAGCAGAAAAACTGAGAGATATTTTGTCAGAGTGATTATCTCACCTGTGTTTTCATCACCGGCTGGATATAGATAAAGTAGGAATAATTATTATATTTTGGGAAGGAAGAAATGCTGAACCAAGCGGTACTATTTGTGAAGAAGCGGCATGTCATCAGCATCATCTCTTGTGACGGAAAGATAGAAAACGGGAGCAGGAAAAATACTACTAATTGTTGTCGTTTCAGTGCTGTTCTTCATCAGTCTCTAGTTCAGCTTGTAGATCAAATCGCATGATGGATTTCATGTGGTTTCTGATTATGTCAGTCATCAACACTCTTCTTTGCCCTATGTGTTCTGGGTAAGTGAGAAAAACATTTTTTTTGTACAACTTTTACATAAACAGATCATATATTTCAAAGCTTTCCTAGTTTATTTAATGCTTCAGTATTTTTTCGTGTTGTGTGCAATACTTGATGAAAAAAAAAATTTGAGTATACCGTAAAAACTGGATTTATACCTGGAGGCAATATATATCTAAATGATGTCATATATTTTTGTAGCATACTCTTCCAAGCCCAGGTATATTACGGTGTAGATTTTTCTGTAAATAGTTTAGTGAAATTTTTCATCTGGCTTTTTTTTCTGAATAGTTGCTTAATGTAAGATTATTTACGACCAGTAATTCATTTCCTCTTTTCAACTCTATGTATACTTTTTATACAGTGTAGACAAAATTGCTCAGTGCTCATCTTTCTCGCTCAGGTAAACAATGACAGAGAAATTAATAAATTGTCAAGAGTTGTCATATAAAAAGGGTAAAATATTGAGACCTTTTAGCCTTCCAAATACCAGGCCAGAAAAAGACCTGGCTGATCTCTTCTTTCTTTTCCAGTCAGGAAAATCATGCTGATGATCTGTCTGCTCATGTGGGAATCTTACAAAGTAGAAAACAATTTCACGAGATTTCTTGCGCTATTCTATAAAATTATAAATTAATTGAGCTACATGGAAGTAAAAAAAGTTGCAATAATCATTGACCAATTTTAAAATATTTTAATTTTTTAAACGTTTTTGCAATAGTTAAACGTTAATTTAAAGTATTTTCTAGCGACTGGCTAACGAGATACATAGGTCTTTCTGCGACGTTGACGCATGTATTGATTCACGAGTTTTCAATGGAATAAGACATGGTCATGATTTTTCCTGAAGGAACTCAAATACTGAAACTATGTAGCTTTTATTTCACGATTTCCACAATTTCTTATGCCTTTCCAACTTTATACTTTTCCTCTATTTTTTTGGTAGACGACGTCTGTCCATCTTCCTACTCTTTAAAATCCGTTTTCCCCTTCTTTCTATTCATCCTCTTAACTAAGAAAATATATACATTTAATATTACGATGATTACTATGTTTTTTTGAAAGTGCATCTCCCTATTTCTCCTCCTCCTCTTCTTCTTCTCCAAGGAAAAATGCTTCTTAAATGCATCACGCTTAGATGAGCAGACATAAACACCTCAAGGGTTATTATGATACTTATTACTCATATATGCATTTTTTCTAAGCTGCAATCCACCTTGAAATATATTTTCAATTTTTTCCTCCTTCTTCATCTTCATCTCCTTCCTCCTTTTTAGTTCAGTGAAGCGAGCTATAATAAGCTTAAATATTCTCTTTTTTGAGTTCGTTGTTGTGTCGTAATAACATTCGTTTTTATTACCTGAGGCTGGCTTAAGAGGTGATAAACTTGTGGGTTTGGTGTGTATATGCAAAAGTACATGCCAAGCCAGGAGCAATAATAATTTCAAATTATTATATAGTACGTCAAGGTTCACTTAACAATTATTGAGCATTAACTATTTTTATTCTTCAACTCAAGAAAATATGTTATGTCTCAGCTTCTTGTTTCGCCGTAGAGAAGAATGCAGTTTATGGATTTGTTTATATCGCAGTTTTCGTTTAGAGTGGAAATTATGCACACCTTTGAAATATTTTACAGTAGCTGTAATGCAAATGATATCACACTGAAAGTATTTAAAAAATTTTGGCATTGCACATTTTTTAGAGAAAAAAAAACTCATTTCAAAATTACAAGCTTTAGCATGTCAGAAGGAGGATGTGTAAAAAATGTAAATTTTTTAGGGAGCTAGATAACTCATATGATCCATCCTGATGAGGATTCTTCGTCAGGGTGGCCCACACACAGAAAAAAAGACAACAACAAGTATTCCGTTTGATGAGTGCATGTATTTTTTGCATGTTTGGTGTCAGTAGTCGGATAAAATGGTCATAATTTATAAGATTTCTTCACCTCTTCATACTCTCACTATCTGGTAGGCATTAGAGGTGAACATGATCTCATCTCTGGTGGGGAAAAACATTGTTTCAAAAATATTAATATTCATAAGTCATATTGCACATTAAGAATTATTATGTATTTATTAGCTATTACTTTTAAAATTGTTTAGTTATAGAGAATAGTACCTTTTAAAACTGGTAGATTTGAATGCATGGTAATTATTAAGTTTTCTTGCTAGTTTCTATATATTATTTATCTAGACGAACCAAGTACGGTGTCTACTTAAAGTTTTAATCTAAATAAGTATTTAGGTGTGATAGAGTCAATATTAATGATAAAACGATTAAACTACAGTAAAAAATTAATCACAGATTTTTATTTTACACTTGTTAAAACGTCGCTTGAACTATTTTGTAAAATGCCAACAATTCTGGCTAAAGATGATTTGCTTTCTTCTACTTCTTCGTTAATAAGTTGTAGCAAATCAATATTGTCAGATTTGTTAAAAAAGTGCAAAAAGCTATGAATTCTGGTGTCGGATGCAATGATTCTCCAGTTTTAGCAAGCCTGCATTACAGTTCCCCACAGTTCGAGTTTCTTTCCTTTGTACAACCCATTTTTTGTCGAACTTCCATCGACTTCTTGTCTGTCTCCCAATTCAATTCCCAGACTCCTCAAAAAATCTATTTCTTAAGCTTTATCATAATTATAACAATTATTGAAAAACTTTTTGTAAAAGACATTTCCCCCAACAAACACTATTATTATGAGAGCCCTTACCTAATAGACTGGAGTTAACAGAAATGCATTTTCATGTCTCTTCGTCTGGCTACACACATAGAAATAAATGTTAAACGTTCATTTATTTTTTCCAGAGAAAAAGCGTGCATTCCACGCGTTCTAAATTAAAGGTTACTCATTTTAGG
>JAQIXX010004705.1:0-15565 GCA_034700605.1 Willowsia nigromaculata
AGATCTGTTGTATGAAAATGATGAATCATTCAATCTTGTATTTCAACAAGTAATATAATAGTTTTTGTCTACAACTCACCATCATTGGCTCACTGAATGGTGCTATGACAACTGAAAAAACCAAACTATGCTAAGCTTCATTTGAAGCGCTAATTTTCAATATACGGACTATTCTTTAAAATTACGCTTATTTTCAAAATTGTAACCTCGTAATCTCAAATCTGAAAATCTCAGATTCTCGGCACAAATTCAAATTTGGCACATTTCCAGATTTGGCGCAAATTCGCATTTGGCACAAATTTGGATTAAGGCCTTTAGAAATCACTCACTGCACAAGTGAGAGGAAAATGGGAAACATATGGACGCATCTGTAATCTACCCACCCAATGGAATCGTGCCTTCTCATGGATTTACAAAGTATGGCGAGTTCGTTCGTCAAAATCTCGAACATTGGCATATTATTGTCGTTATAAATGTCCTGGTTACATATCCTGTGCATTTAAATTTTTTAATAAGTATCCTTCACCCACGATTTGATACATCATGTGACTCTCCTCCCACATAAAACTATAATGGTCAGTTTTCCTTACCCTTCGGCAAAAATACTGACGAAATTTAAAATAAAATTTTTATTGTTTTTTAATATAACAGTGGCCCGCTCTGGTATTTATATGATGACTCGGAAACACTTTTTTTCACTTCACTTTGGATCCCTGTGCACGAAGTATTGGTATCGCCTACACGAGATTTCCTCTCATGAAGACGGGATTATAGGACCTTCAATTCTTTTTGAAAAGTTGCTTCATCGGCATAAAATTCAGTTGTGGTTTCATCTCAGATCATTTCGTGTGTTACTGTAAGTTTCAAGTTCCCTACTTTCTCCTTTGATACGCTTCCATTGTTGTTCATAGACATTTAGAATTTACATCTGCATACGCTTTAAACTTATTTTGAAAGCCAGTTTATGACAAAGTGCTGTATTTATTATACTGATTGACCCAAGCAAGCATTGCAAACATCATACCAAACCAAGAACATATTTAGAGCAATAAATTATCTTGAATCTTAAATTACGTTTAATCTGTTGAGCCTGTATGTATACACATTATTAAGCTATTGCACCTAATGTCCGGTGTGTAGATCGGATGCTGTGTGATATTGGTCAGGTCATGGAAGAAAGCCGTGATTGATTTGTAAATGCAATTATATTAGGCCTCTTCCATAGGCTTAGGTTACCACAAACTGCAAACCCCTTATTGAATTTGAAGAACTGGGATTTCGACAAGTTTATAGGCTTTTCACTAACTTCTTGACACTTTGCTTTCCCACTTTCTTTAGAACTGACTTAAGAGGACTTATTATTGTTGTTATAAGTTTTGTTCAAAAGGAAATTAAAGCCCCGAGCCCGTCTATCAGCTTCCATACTGAAAAACTTATTTAAAAGCAATATGCATACTCGAAAATGCAATTTAGCGCTGTCAAACTGACAGTACAAAGTGATAGTGATATAAAATCACTTGATATACTTTTGTGCTAAACATCATTGCCATCTTTACGTTAGAGTATTGATAACCACTTATGAATTATTGAGACTGGTATTATTGTCAAATGGGAAAGCAATTTGGTTTTCCACTAGTTTTACTAATGTCAACTTCTTTGCACCGTTTGCTTGCATACATTTGATGTTTGTATGCTATCTACTATCTAATATAATATGAACTACTAAATCCATCAATATTAACAGTATTTTAGCATTAAAATTATGAATATTGATACATGAAACCTGTCTAAATTTCCTGTGACAAAGTTCATACATTGGTAAGTACTTTAATTTCCGGCGTATCTGTTTGTTCTTTAAAGTTTAATGGCGGCTTAATAAATTACACATCAGGAGGATCTATCTAGATTTTTTGCATGATTCAAGTAAACGTCATTCACGTTCCCAAAAACTGACGGACAAAAAGCGAAGGAGTGATCAATTTCCTGGGCGCAATTTTTTGACGTTCAATACAAATAAAGCTAAATTCAATAAAAATAATTGTTTCCATATGACAATTCTCCGCATCAGTTTACTTGACATATTTAGACTTGAAAGATTAGAAGAGTAATAGCTTCGCTTTTCCGATATTTGAATGTGGTGAAAGGTATGAAATGATTAGGTAATCCCGCTAACTTCATATTTTTCGACAACGAAACAATAAAATAGTTGTTGCAGTGAATCAGGCTTAGCTAGTAGCTGGTTGATAAACCTATTTTCTGTCACGTGAACTGTTAATGATATGACAAATTCTGCGTACTTTTAGAGCATAGTGTGTTTTATTTTTATAGTATGGTATGAACTATGAACATATCACATTAAAGCCACAAAGCCATTAGCCTCAGATTTACGATTACACTATAAATTCATATAGTATGGTTTGTTATCGGTTCGGATTTATTTTCTCAGGAAGACACATGCCACAATGCGGAAACATCGCACCTATGTGGCATTGAGTCTTCGAAACTCAGTGATTCCAAGAGCACTACCATAACTTAAACAACAAATATTTTATTCTGCGTAAACAAGGTAGGCAAACTCCGTATTTTCATGTTATGCAATAATGTAATTTGTGTCTCAGATTAACCCATTCATAATACGGAGTAAACAAAATACGAGAAAATCATATTAGTATTAGAGCAGTTAGATATTTTGCGCAACCAGTTGACATAGTGAATTCAAAATTTTTTGATGAAGAAAACTAAACTTACGCATGAACAATATCTAATTGTTCATTTATTTCTCTCAAAAATATTTATTGGAGAAACAGGTAAATTTTGCTTGACGATCGATTGAACTTATAATGTATTATATGAGCTAAAATGACAAATGTATTGCAAATGAACATAAAAGACATGCTTCACAAGTTAAGATAATATAAAAAAAAGTGTGAGCGCGCAAACAACATGATTGTCAATGGAAGTGATAAAATAAGTGGAAACTCAATAAAACAATCAAGTAAGGAACTTTTGCAAAGGCTTTGATTGACTTACCATTCAATGATCGATTCATCTGTAACCATAAAAATTAAACTCAAAAGCTTATAAAAGTATTGATATAATAAATATTAAGCAAACTGATATAAAATATTTTTCAAAGGAATCAAATTTTCCAATCATCAACTTTCAACGAAAATCTCATTAAGCATGAAGATGCATCATAATTCAACTAGAGGTAGCTAGTGGTATATATGTTTTGTCGGTTTGTGTGTGTTTGTGCACGATTTATCACGAAATACTTGACGGATCGGTACTAAAGTAATATATGCACCTTATACCAATATAATCTTCGTATCAGGATTTCAGACTCAGCCGTTAGAAACTGTTATAATGACCAGTTTTTGCTTGATAAAATATGGTATATGTGATATTATTCAAACCCATTTTCATCACTGAAAACTTTCACATAACATTTAAAAATATATAGGTATAACAGTTGCAACGGTAAAACGACCTTTTATGTCTCTTGCAGTTTGAATGACAATTTTTTCTACTCAGTGGCATGGAAACACAATGAAGTCACGCCATTATGCAATTTAATTTCTAATTTCCATGAGTATTTACATCATAGCTGCATTAAGCGTTGCATTAAGAATTAGAAGCTCACAAATTTTGGAAACGTACAAGTCATGAAACGTTTATATTGAAATTAAAATAGGATTTACTGAGTATATGATAATAAATCATCATTTATAACTACATGTCAAGAGTGAAAATACAACAAAGATAACACTTGGTCAGGTTCTCTTGTAAGTTAACTTACTTAACCACTAAGATTCGCAAACATGGCTTAGGTAGACACTGAATACGCTTACATCTCTTATTGGGGGACAATATTCTGCCAGAAATACTATTATTGGTATGACATACACAGTACTGCACTCTTTGGATGCCTACCTTGTTATAAATTGTGTTGAAAATTGCACAAATATAAGGATTGCTAAATTGTGCAACAAAAAAATGTGCCTGGCAAAATATGATTCAAACCATACTTTGCTATAATGCTTTCACCTTCTTAAGTGCATCATTTTTTTCAAGATTGAAGGTGAAAGTGCATTGAGTACAAAATTCTTTCTTCTTCGTTTGACGAGTATTGATTTTTCCAGTGTGACATTATGTTTTCGGTGTAAACATACAAAGTGTAACGGTAATGTCCGCTTTCAACCGTGATATGATTACATAAAGACACTTATCTTCAAGTAGACAGGGTTCTCTTCTGTTACGGTTTCATGTTTGTTATCACCTTACCTACCTATAATAAAAAATTTGATAAATTGGAAATGATGTTAAAAAATCACCTTCCATTGAAAGTGAATGGATAGATATATTAAATTCAAAATAAAAAATATTGCATATTATTCGACCAGAATTAGCGTAGGACAAAGACTGAAATGCAAGGTTAGTTATTAAATGAAAATATATTCACATATTTGTACGTCATATTTTGAATGTAGGTAACATTTAATATTAACGTTTTAAATCTGCTTGATGCACTCATCTAAAATTACATCTAAAACCTATGCAAGTGATTGTATGTATCAACTATTCAGTTCTGTTCTTTTGTATTTGTTTTATAGCTTTAGTCAATATTTAACTTGCAATGTCCAACTGTGAATATTTATTCATAACGCACGATATTCAAACATGAGTGCTTAAGATCAAATGAAAAACTACTCCTGGTTGTTTTTAGCGATGTAAATGATACCATTATTTCTACACTATGCGGTATTGTAAACAAACAGTTTGATAAAGAATCCATAAATAGGATTGATTATCTACCTCAGCAACCACACTTATAGTTTATATCAACATCTTTACATGCGTTTCCGATGCTTTGCCCTCCTTGACCATGAATATTGTGAGCTTTGGACAGAAATAGCTAGACAACTTGCATGCATGAGGAAAAAAATGAATGAAGCCGGCAAAAAATTTGTGTAATTAATTCTCAAGGGAAATTTGTTACTGTACATGAGCACGCTACTTTTACTCCCCTTTCATCAAACACGCTGTTGAATACTATATGGTGAATGTAATGGATGTGAAGGCTAGTTGCAGAAGTGGTAATGGTGATGTAGGTCGATTTGTTGTCTTAACGAGACTAGACCTTGTTCGGTGTCAAGAATTCTCACAGAAAGAATACACACACCGACACCACTAGTGTTTATTTCCATTCCCCCACCATTACTTGCAAGAAGACTATGTGCGATGGCTGTGATGGGGATAGAGTTACATCTCACAAAATCAAGCCAACCATGTGAAACTAATCGATGTGGATTCAGTCTAAAAGGGCAAAAAATATATTTCCAACCTGCTTCATTGCTTTCTCATTCACTTTCACTTCGGTCTTTGGCTCTGTTCATGTGAGTGAATGAACATACTGATTATACCACCCACCGTGAAAAAGAAAATAAATGCAGAAAGAAAATGGAAAATGTCATTCTCTTGATAAATACATATGCTAGAAAGGCTTTCAGATGTCGAATGTCGCCATTCATACATTAAAAATGTTTTACAGCTTATCTTACTCAGCTATACAGGGCCTGGTAATCTAAAACGATAATGGAAAGCTAATTTTTGAATTTCCCGCCAACCCAATTCTCAGCTCTCATTGGTCCTAGGAAGGAGGATGGCTAAGAGAACCAATGAGAGCTGAGAATTGTGTTGGCGGAAAATTCAAAAATTAGCTTTCCATTATCGTTTTAGATTACCAGGGCCTGTAAGCTAGTGTTGCAATTTTGTCTATACTATCTTTTGACTGGTAGATCCAGGACGGTCTTATGGATCATCCACTTGCTTTCATTTATGATCAAGAAACACTGGACAGTGTAAATTGATCTTGAAAGTTTGCCTGGAACGCGCAGCCAGTTGTCATCCTCAGCTATGGCAAGTATCCATGTTGTCATATTGTTTTGAAACTATTGAACTGCAGCTGCCACGTTTGAATGGACAAGGTAAGTTTTGTTGTCTACGGCAAAGTAACATTGTTTTATTATTGCGCACGGGTTGTTAAGTGGGATGCGTTACTGCTTTACAAAGTCTTCTTTTAATCCATCACTTGAGCCGTTTCTTTTGAGCCGTTTTTCATCGTGGTCGGATCACAAGGCTCATTTTCTTCGCCAATACGTACTACATCTGTATCAAGTGTAAAAGTAAATATGTTATCAATGTAAGTATCAACCAACGAGGTACCTTGTGTTACGTATGAGGCCTTGTTAGTTTATGTCTCATTTGTATGAACAGACATAGTTCCCCTTGAGCAATGAAATTCCTTCTTTCTTGGCAAATAGTCTTAAAATAAGAAAGCGTTCCGTTGATACATATTATGTGTGTATTTGTATACAAATATTCCTACAGGGGAAGAAAGAAACATGATGATTGACTGTTGTTTTTTTACTTTATTGAGCTTAACTTGTACATCGACATCTTGATTGCTAACAAGACGGCCAGACATTAAAAGGGATCAAACGCATTCTCAAAAAGAGATGTACTTTGTTCCCCCAGTTTAATCGAAATGAAAGCAGCAGCAGCAAATTTTCCAGGAATACTGTTTGCAAAAGCAGTTTATTTTTTTTTCTGAAAGGAAAATAGAAAGATTAAAGCAGGTTTGGACAAGTAACTATGTGAACAAAAGAGCGACAAAAATATCACATCCGCCTCCGCTTGTAACCCTGAATCTACAAAATCAATCCGAAAAGACAAAGGTAGGTAGAGATGCAAGTAGAAAAAAGGAAGAGAAAAGAGACAGGCAGTGAACCATTCCATTGGAATGAATGAAATCGGAGGGATAATGAGGCATACATACCGGAACACAGTGATGTTCTCTTTCCTACTGGTGTTTTGTAAAGAAAGTTTCTTGCATAACATTCATTAAGTTTTGTAATGAAAGAACTTATATAAAATATAATATTACAAGATGATATGTGTCTCGTGTCAAAGCTCACATTGTGCCAGTTCCCTAGTTAGGCCTGGCCTAAATAATGTGTAGTGTAGACACATTCATTTCTGTCAACTAAAATGACGCAAATTAAACGTGAAGTTCTTCGAGTAAGGCAGAAAAAGACAGGACATGTCACAAAGGGAAAAAGTGAATGAATAAATTTTTGGGTTTTGGAAATGATGAGGTTGGTTGCAATCACCGTCATCGTGCGACTGCAAGCCAAATACACGAGTGAACATTTTCATCTTGCCGTAGTTGTGTATTTCCGTTTGTTGTTGTCAGGAGACAAAATGTGCAAACACTGTTTCTTTCCTGAGCATCTCTTCTTTTTTATTCTCATCAGACAAAGTAAGTAGTAGTGTTGAACAACAACTGTAGGTTATGTAACTTTCTCTCCGTCTGTGTGCGTTTCGCTTTAAGGTCTAAGAGAATGAATCAGTCTTGTGTGCAGTATTTTTGTTGAATGAGTTGATGCACAGAGAAAATGTTTCAGTACTTCAATTCTTCATCACTATCACATATTACTCGAACCACATATTCTCATCATTATTGGCGCATGTCCCAATATGTAAGAATACAAGACAATAAAATATCTTTATGAGTAAACCTAGTAGTTTTATATCGGCCGGCTACAAGCCGTCCATATGGTCTAAAAGTAAATGATCAAGTAAATGTGCATAATACATCTTACGATTAGTAACTGAGCTAAATTTTGCAGCGCCTTATTGTCTGCATCCAATCCTTGGCCTATCAATAAATGTTTTTTAATAGTTACCCACTTCATGACAATATTTGTGATTTTTCAGAGAGAGTGTTACACATATGTCATTTATCGTTATTTTTAAAGGTCTTGCATCTCACATTATGTATTTCAATGTAGCATACAGCTTAAAGGAAAAACATAAAAAAGTATTGAAATTCCATTTATATGTTCCTGTGCATAAGAGTAAAATAACTGTGCCTAATTTATTGCGGTTAACGATTTTTTTGGTTTTCAAGTATTGGGAATGGAAAATTTTCGCGCTTACAGATTTTAACCCGCTTTTTGTTGGACGAACAACCGCAAATGAGCAGCAGGACTGATGCAGCATGCATTCCTAACACTGCAGCCTCTCGCTCGCGTTTCCATTTTCCATGATGTACGGGTTAACACTTGATTTTTTTCAAGTCCAGTTAAATGTTTATGAGTTGTAATACAGATTCCCGCACTGAGTATTTGTGTTGTTCCCTACCTCTTCGTTTAACTACCACCTTTGTCTTTCCGCGTACTTGGGTTCATGCGCTTTTTGAAATTGCTTGTGTGGAGTCGCTTACTATCCCCCTTATCATTATTATTCATCTGGTTTATTCTGTTTAAATTGGTTCGACTAGGTAGGAACCTAAATATTGCAAATGAGTATGCCGTTTTCCGACTTCTTAGACTTTTTAGTCCTTTAGTACGTCATCCTATTTGTGAGGGACAACAACGAATAAACGAAAGAGAATGTCTATTTGAAAATTTACGGTACGCATAATAAAGGGTGTGCTACAATTATTTCTTGCTCATTTTATAGTTCGAGTCAGTTTGAAGCATGGAACTACGAAAATATTTCCGAGGATTTCCTTGCCTATTTTCACTCTCTGTGATTCTACGTTGGCTTTTGCGACTCTGTTTCTCGACTCTACCCGCTTTCATGTCTGAGGTGGAGACAAATAAACTTCATACGGGATAGTAACACCGCTTTCATGAAAACAACAATGATAATTATAAGTTATTGTAATATTGATTTTGTTCGACGACTAAAGCCAGAGAGGAAACCTTGCACACAAGAAATTGTTACGGAAATTTGTTAATTTTACAAGAACTTTCGAATGAGCTAATGCTAAATAATGTCGTTTGAAAACGTTGATGATCTTTGATCGATGGGGGAGAAAGGATGAATCGATATGGTTGAAAATCAATAGCTTCTGTGTTGTGGCCCAAGTGTCTCCTTATCAAATCATATGAGATCATGCGTACGTGAGTTATCGTTTTTACGGACAGACAGACAAACATGATAGTGATAAAGTTTACACTTGCTTTCGCATTTGCTTCCAGCAACGTAATAATGAACAGTGAGTTGCTGAATACTTACGCTTCATTTTCTCATTTCAGTAGACTTCTGTAAATAATTATCACAGTGTGACATGAAATTGTAGACAACAGCACTCAAACTGAGAAGAAGCTTTTTAATTGAGCTCGGAAGTTGATGATAAAAATTTATTAAATGTACAAAAACTGTAGTCAACTTCTGGCCAAGAAAATATTTTCTCTACTCTGGTAAGAATTATAACCAACACAGATAATTACAATTTTAGTATCAACAAAACAGTGAAACTATGCGTGTGATGGTGAAAATGCGAACTCATATTTTAATAATTAACTTTATCCATTAAATTTTTCATTAGGAATCACATTGGTGCCTGTTTGTCTCGTTTTTCTCACAAGATTCCGTAGTTTTGTACGTCATAATTTTTGGGTGATTTATTGGGTGCACAAACTAAATCTTAATAATTTTTAACGTATTTATTTATAGAAACAAAATAAATTTATGGTTATGGTGAATTTGGTTCAATAATAATTATGCATCGATTGTATTTTAATTAAATAAATTCTTAAGTTCAACGTTTTTTATGTAATTTATATTTGAAAGGCCTGACGATGAACAATTTGGTATAAATAAATTCTCGAAACCGGTCGCCCGCCATTTAAGAAAACCGTTAGAAGAAGTCATCATTTATTTTACTCATCATAAAGTGAAAAGTCAATGATGATGACTATGCTGCATGCTGGTGCAACAGAATAAATTTGTGGTATCGGAATAAAAAATAAACCCAGCTTCCGAGGCTGTGGAAAGGAAACATGCAGGTAATGTATGTTTTGCCTGAATATCTATACAGTAGCACATTTGTTTTCATATAAGAACTGGACTTTCTCCTCGTCTACACATAAATTTCCATGCTCATTGCTCATATTTTTAATAATAAACTTAAACGCGAAAATATGCTGTACAACTTTGTTAATTGAAATGATTATTATTTAAAGATGTTTTGTTTATCGAACTTGTTTGAAAGCTACATTTAATTTCTACTACAAATCTTTATGCAATCTGTATGACTACATAATGCAGGGTGCATCAGATTGAGTTATTTCCTGGTGCAGCATGTTACTTTTTGGCTAGGCTTGGTAATCTAATCGAGCGGCGAGCCCAACCTAGATCTATCAATCTTATGGGCAAGTTGTTTAAAAATGACAGGGTAAATACGAAAGGACTAAAGGATTTCGTAAAAGGAAAGGACTTGAAAAGAATGTGAAATTTCATGATTGTCACTATTGGAATTAGGGTTAGGAAAAGTACAGTAGCATTTAACCCTCGACTTGATTGGTTTGGTAACCAAATGCTTTGCCTCTGATGTCCCAAATAATATTAGGTGTAGAGACAGAGCGGAAACGTATTACGCGAATATTTTTACCGCATTACCTTCACGTCTGTTTTGTCTGTACGTAATATTTATTATTGCTTTAAGGAATCGACCGTGCAAAATTGGAGTAGAATAATATATATGCATGTAGGTGATGATGCAGACAATGATGAAACAATTACTATACAGACTTTATTTCGTTAAGTGTTCCTGCGATGATACAAAGAAACAGCGCGTGGAACAACCATTGCACAACCGGAAGTGTGGTTTTACTATAGATTTGCTCTGCTTTAAGGCTGACGAAGTAAAGGGCTAACAATCTGAAGTGGACGAGGTGGAAAATCCTTTTAACATATTCAACGGGAGAAACGTTTTTAGTACCCTCAAATGGCAAGTTTCACACCCTTTTTTATTGTTTTTAGCTCCTTGCGCAAAAAATCGAAATCGCGGTTATTTATTTCCACCAAAAATAAGGGTGATAAGACCAAAATCCAAGAAAATACATAAACATGAATATAAAGTCAGATAATTATTGACATGTTTTGTACGAAGATAATTAATAGACTCCGATGGTTAGGTGTATTTGACCAGTACTATGAGAATTTCAATAAATTATACGTATACAAAAACCCTCAATAATTAACTGATCCGGTAGTCATTTTTCAGAAATTTTCATGGATTTCAGTTTTATCACCCGAATTGGCGGGCTTAACCCCCATTTCGATTTTTTGCGCCATAAGGAGCTAAAAACGGATAAAAAAGGATGCAAAACACGCCTTTTAAGGTTGCTGATATGGCCTATGCCATATTAAAATACTAGTTGACAGTTAAAACTTCAATATTTTTTCTCGAGTCATGAGTACCTGAATATACATAGATTCCCTTTGAAGCGCTACTCAAAGCTCCATAATTTCATTATATAATTTGAAATTAATTATTATATAGACAAACGTTTAAATCCCTTTGTTGTAGTAACAGAGTGAGTGGGCGCTTCGTCGATAAAACATGTATAATAAGTAATCAGGTATTTATTTTGTATGAATCAAATTACTTTTTTAATACTTTGACTTGTTTGTGAACACTTTCTTGACTAACAAGCAAAGAAAGCTGCGAAGTTTTCCAGAATTTAGACCTTTAAGTATTCTTAATTTTCTCAGACAAAATACAAAAGTAAACAAGGGAAGCAACCACAAAATACGCTAAAGACTGGTACACAAAGATGAAGTTGGATAAGTATTTTTTTCTGGAAGTAATTTAGCCACGTGCTTATAAAATAGCAAAAAATATATTAAAAATACAGTTGTTGTCTTGCATTTGACGTCTATCAGATAAGCACACCCAAATACATTTTTGTAAACGAATGTTCGCTTGAAATCTAGAAAAATTGACAGAAATTGGCGATGATGATCTGTTGGAAAAGTAAAAGTCTGGAGGGTACCAGTGTGATGATGTCGGCCGTCTGGTCTTGAATATTATATCACTATATCAGGTGCATATGTAAGAGATCCGGTTAGTAGAGCCTTCTGCTTGTTAAAAACTTCGGCTTTAGCAGTCGTACTGCTAAATGAGGAACATTGCAGGCAAATGCAGACATAAATTTGTGAAGCCTGTGTTTAAATTATCGAACCGTAACTTAAGGGCATTTAGATCCAGACGAGCTAACATGAATTGTGGATACGTATGCAAACTATATTACTTTTTTCAGGGCAGACATTCAACGTCACATTTACTAGCATTTTTCCTTTTACAACCGGTTGAGTCATATTTTGTGGTAAGAAGGAAAATGAATCCTTTTCTTTCATTTTCTCTGGAACATCATCGCCTTCCTAGCTGAAATATACTAATATAGGTATTTGATAGGCATTTTCTCTTTGCCTCATCATCATCGATTTAAAACCACATTTCAGCCTTTTTCAAACTTGTCAGCTTTTCGCAAGTCACAATTTTTCCTGAAGGTTTTAGTCCTTTTTGAATTTTCTACTCTAGATAAATGCAAATTTCATAATGCTACCGAATTCTTTTTGCAATTCAGTGAAATGGCAATATCAACAGCTATTTTAGTAAATGGTAGGCTCGCATACTTATACAGACTACTTTCCAGGGCATAAGTAGATCCTGAGATCGCTCTTTTCTCGCGAAAGGTTTTCTGAATGACACAACTTTGCCTTAAAAGTCGATTCACTTACTACGGTATTGGCAGCTGGCATGTCGAAAATAGTTTTGTTTAAAAATTCAACACCACCTTTTCATCCAAAATGCACTTTTCTGTTATGTCAGGCTTGACTGTTTGTTGGATCTCGTCAACTGGTTCATTTTTATTTTGGAAAAGGGAAAAAATGTTTAGTAAGTAGATGAGCTGTTTGTTCGCGTCAGCTTAATACCCTGTGTGATGTCTCGTGGCTTTGTATTTATAACTGATGTTAGAATACTCTGTTCAGTATCTGAAAATAATATCAGCTAACATTTGCCAATGCTTCGGAGGAAATTCCTAATCAAACAATTATGATAGTCAACGTTTCAATTGCCGTTGTTAATTTCAATTGCTGCTTTCACTCTTCGTAACTTTCACTCACACATTCTGTGGACAAGCAGGTAGGCTTCGCTTTACTTAGTAAACAGATGAAATTTATTGGGACACTAATTTTCCTTTCACACGCTGTACTGTTTGTTTTTACTATTGACATTGACCAGACCAGACATGTGCAAACATAACATGCATCAATAACTATTGGATGTTTAAACTAAACTTTCATTCATGGTCACTGATCTCTAGTCAGTGCTGGCCTAAGCTCCAAAAGTTGACAACACCTAAAACCTCGGATCATCCGTCTGGCCCCAATAATCTCAAACTGGTATGACATTGGATCCAGAGTTCATATACCAAACACTGGCTTTGCATTCAAATGACCTCCGACCCGTGGCTGACCTCCAATTAAAGAATGGAATGTAACACCGGATTATGTAATGTCGATATCCCTCCACCTGAGGATATCCTAAGTTTATAGCTATTATTTCTATTTTGGTACGTAAACTTCATGACCCTGTGATCCAATGACCCAAAATCAATGGAAAATACTAGGAGTGTATGAATAAAATTTGGTGTCAAAAGATCAAAGATGAGGGGAGCTCACAAACAGACAGTAGATCCAATGCATTGCTTTCTTTGGTCCGGATGTTTGCTATGATCAAATATTCAATGCCGTGCAAAAGTAATCAAGCTAATTTTGTATTAATTTAGACTTCGTGTAGTTTTGAAGTGGCTGATGAAAGCATTCAGCGGATACTTACCGGCAGAACAAGTCCTTCAACTGTGGGATCTTCTTTTAGCGTACAACTCTATTCAGATTTTGCCACTTTTTGCAATGGGGGTGCTATCTATACGGAAAGAAAACTTGATAAAAGCCCAGTTGCCACAAACTGTTGACGTAAGCTTGCTATCCGTAATAAATCATGCTATGCTATCATATTGATATACTTTATAAAATATCTGTATGTACGTGTGTGCTCATGTTTGCATTGAATTATTTCGAATATTTCTAAGTGTGTGTGTGACAACTGAAATTGTTGATTTTGTCTACATCTTGTTAACCGAGTGAGGTCAGAATAATCTCGTCATTTCCTATTCTGTTTCTGTAAGCAGTGCAGTGTTGGCGGATCTGTCATCAATTCGAGTTCTACCGGGGCTTCAACTTGCCCTCTCAAAAGAAACTTTTTGAGCAAGACGGTCTAAGAGGAAATGTGGACAGCCAAGTGTATTACCCTCCTTTACAGATCTTGTTTTGTTTAATTTAACAATACGCCAAAGACAAATATGTGCGCAACTTAAAAGCGTCAAGCGTTCAGGCAACACTCGCAAAATCTTCATATAAAAGCGTAAGAATTATGTTTTATATTTTCACAAGATGAAACGAACTTCCACGCTCTGGAACCTATAAAAAAATCCTCTCTTTCTAATAGCAAATTTCCTAATGATATTTATCATTAGGGAAAATTGTTCTTTCAAAAGGAAGTCGTATATGCATTTAAATAAATTTGTCGTTGTGATTTTCTAAAGAAAGAAGTAACTTTTAAGTTCAATATATGTTACCACTTTTGTCTACTTGAAAGTGAGCATTAAAAAGTTTCATGGAGAAGATTCCGTAAAATTTCGTTTGCTTGTCAAATTAAGTTTTAGTATGATAAAGTGCTAGAGCACTTTTGAAACTAGAAACATAAAATACTAACAGCAGTAGTGGCTGTAGCAAGTGACACGATGACAACATGGTGTTGGTCTTGTTCAGAATAAAGATTTATTCACTGCCTTTGGCAAATTCAGTTGCGCCCACGAATGTATGCTGTATGTATGTATACTTTGGTGACATTACTCGTCCGGGAATATTATGCGCTATATTCAGCCCCCATTTTTGCATTGTATTCAGTTAAGAGAAGGATTCGAAAAATGATTACCAGCAACTTGTTCAAAAACATGTTATTTTTCTGCAGCGCGTCTCGTTTTTATTTCTTATCATCATTTCTACAAATACATGACGAGTGTCATCACATTAGGGATGACCTACATTACATTGTACACCGTGCGTGAGCACAAGCACAGGAAATGGTTCTAAAATGAAACCCACACTTCATCTAAAAACTTCTCAACACAGCAACAAAAATGCAGACTTTTTTACGTACAAAAAAGGGTGTTACTTTCACTCTAGCTTTGGTGGGTATCTGGATAAATATTTTACTTGTTTTGCCTCACTCAAGATGTGAATGTAAATGCAGATTCACTCCGTCAGATACATATAATTTCTGTTGTCTTGCATGATTGCACGTAATATTCTAAGCTGAAGAGTATGGTGTACGTACCTAACATGTGTATTGTGTAATTTTATTTGATAAACATTACATAAAGCCACAATATTTCCGTGTTCTAACCAGCCATTGTAAAAACAGTTGAAAAAGCTAGCCGAAGCATGACGTAATTACATAGTTAAATAAATTAATAAGTAATTAATTTAGAACTAAGTCTCAAAACGTCCTTCGAACTGAGTTTCAGTGCTAAACTCCCAAGTTTTAGCTTAAAATTAAATTAACTACGCCCCCTGGTGGCGGTGGACAAAAACTAACTTCAAATTCTTAAATCCCGGGTCAAATTACCCCTATGAACTG
>JAQIXX010004706.1:0-15565 GCA_034700605.1 Willowsia nigromaculata
ACCGTCTACAAAAGTTTTGCATTCTACATAAATCACAAGGTCGTCACAGTACAATAGATAAGGCAGATCGAGTACTTTGCCAATATCATTAATAAATATGGAGTATAA
Source organism: Willowsia nigromaculata (assembly GCA_034700605.1). Taxonomy (NCBI): domain Eukaryota; kingdom Metazoa; phylum Arthropoda; class Collembola; order Entomobryomorpha; family Entomobryidae; genus Willowsia; species Willowsia nigromaculata. The sequence continues at coordinate 109 of JAQIXX010004706.1, forward strand.
TAAGCATGATAAAATGCTACCAGGAGGTATACCTGATTTGATTGAAAATGAGTCTGATGTAAAATCTCCATTTTGTAGCTTAAACGTTCTATTAGTAAAATAGCTTATGAAAACTTTAATTAAATACGGTGGAATTTTGAAGTTAAAATTAGTCATAAGTTTCTGTAATAATTTTTCAGGCGATACGGAATCGAAAGCCTTTGAAAAATCAATGTAAAGCGCTACCGCCTTTCCTGATCTAACATCAAGCATAGTGTAGATATCTTGTGTCAGTATTGAGACTGCTGTTTCACATGACCTTCCATGTCGAAAACCGTGCTGTCTTGTGTCTAAATCTTCGTGTACGTGTGATAATAGTCTATTGTACAATAGTCGCTCAAATAATTTAACGAGAAAAGGAAAACTAAAAATGGCTCTGTATGAAGCCGAACTAAGTCTTGACCCCTTCTTTTTATAGAGCGCTATTGCATGTGCTGCTTTAAAAGTATTGGGCACTATGCCTGTGACAAATATAGCATAAATTAATAATCGTAATGGTGTCATGAGACAACCGGAAAATGTTTTGTATATTCGCCTAGGTATATTGTGACTTTTATCCTTTGACTTATTAACATATTTGATAGCACAACTTATTTCTAAATCTGATATTTCTATCCTATCTTGTTCGGGATTGTGTTCATTAAAATTTTTTGTGTATTCCTCTAGTTGTTTATAACAGTTTTTAACGTCACTAACTGCGCTTTGTACAATAAATTCGTCAGCTAGAGTACTGCAAATACCAATATCGTCTTCAATGACGCGATTATCACGTATAATTTTAGTAATTTTCGGATTACATCGTTTCCTGAATTGTATTAATTCATCCATTACTCCCCACGCGTCAGCAGATGTTTTTACGCTTGCAAATTTACTATTAAAATATTCTTTCCTAGCTTTAGCTAGTTTGTAATTTACCTCGTTTTTACATTTTTTGTAATCGGTATCATATACAGAATTGTTTTGAGCTTTAATTCTAAGCTTATCTCTATGACTACAAAGTTTCACTAGTTCAGAGTTAAACCACGGAGCATTTTTGCCCTTAACAGCGCGTCTACGAATTGGCGCATGTTTATCTAAAATACCTAATATCATGCTTTCGAAATACACTGCTGCAACATTGGTGTTACTCGAATTTTCCAGGAATGTAAAATCTAGAGTTTTTATTTCCTTTTCAAACATTTTTTCATTAAAGTTCTTGTAACTTCTGTACTCTATTTCTCTGGACTTGTGGCGTGTTGAGCCAGATGAGATAATAGCATAAACTAAATTATGATCTGAGTGGGAGAATGGAATAGTTCCATATTCTGAAAATTTATCTTTTTCTGATACAAAGATATGATCAATTAAAGTTCTTGTTGTTCGCGGTTCATTTTGAACTAACCTTGTGGCTATTCTTGTGGGTGTTCTAATTAATTGATGCATGTTAAATTCATAACTTAAGCTTTTTAGTTTTTGTGAGTCGTTACTTTGAGTCAATAGGTCTATATTTAAATCACCAGTGACCATGAATTCAATTTCATGTGATCGTAACAAAGCAAAGAGATCACCCAAGAACTCGAAAACTGAGTCATTAATTCTATCTGGAGGAATGTATAATGTTACGATGTGAAGTGGTTTTTGAAATCTACCTGATAATTTGATTATTGTACATTCGACCATTTCAGGAATATTCAAATCAAACTCGCATTCTTGAAAATCATAGTTATTGTTTATGTACAATATTGTCCCCCCTCCTCCTCTTCCTATCCTATCACGACGAACCATATGGTACGAGGAGATGGAGAAAATATTGTCATGATGACCTTCGTTTGCTTTTGTTTCTGTTATGGCACAAAATATTACATTGCGTTCATGTGTTAGAAAGTACTGTAATTCACCAAACTTATTATTAATACCATTAAGATTCACATGGATAATTTTTCTTCCCTGTGGTAATATTTGTGTGTATTCATCTTCCTGAGGAGCTGGAACTTGATCATCCAAGTTTTTTGAATTTTCTTCATTGTGGAAGGGGAGTTCTTCGTAGTGATTTGTAGTAACTTCCGCTTCCTCGACAGTCTGAGCTTCACAGTGGATACATATTCTGTTGTACTTGATGAAGAGTGGGCGATCATCTACAAGTCCACATGGTCTTATAAATTGTCCTCGCAGTCCACATTTCGAACATGGGATCCACTTGTAGGTGTCCATTGTTGAGGATTCTTCTTTCAGTGTTATTGGTAGTCTTCAGTGGTCGATAGTTGTAGAATCCAATGCAGTCAAGTCCTCGAAAGCAGCCAAAATTAGGACGTTAGTTTGTGACCCTCTTTTATTGTGAGCAGATTAAAAATGTAAAGTTAATCTGTACTTGCCTAAAAGTAGTTGTGCGTCCTTCTTGAGTTGTTTTTAAACAGGTCAATAACGCGTCATTCTCATGCGTGACCTGAACAACTCATTGGCACTTTTTTTATCCACGTGGAGTTACTCGTTTTGCCCTCTGTGTGGTTGTGTGTGAAGTAGTGATATAAACATGAGGTATAGGCAAGGTAATCAGATCGCAATATTTAGTTGACTTTTTAGCAGTGAAAAAAATATATTTTGAGCAGTGATTTTTACTCTGTTTTATTAAGCGTCTTTAGTTCTTGTATTTAAGTCAGTTTCAAATTTTTTCACTCACTATAATTCTACTAAAATATTCACTGATTTTTATTTTCCGGTCACTGAATCCCTCAAGAAATTGTTTGGAAAATGATCCAATACCAGCGCCAACTTCCAGAATCCTGATGACAGGATGTTCCCCAGTTTTACTGCTTGCTTTTGTTTGTTCTACAGCATCTTGTAAATGCGGAATCACTTATTTAATGTTGACCTCAGATATTGTTTCGAAGACGTGATTTCCAAACTTGAAATAGAACTCTTGAGCGTGGGGTTTGGAGGAGTCGGAGGCAAATATATGGTTCATCACGTCAGCCTTTCCGGTAAGTAACCGAATCATGTGGTTCCCAAGTTCTGTTATCAATCTGTTCTCAATTCTCTCCGCGAAGGAGGGCTTCTCAGGTTTCTGAAGGAGGTTTCCAATCTCTGCACTAGTTGGAAGTTCCCTGGTTGCTGTGAAACTCTTTCCATCTGGGGATCGTCCCAGATAATTGGAGTCAGATGCGACGTTAAAAAAGTAGCCAAGATATTTATCAAATTTGCGTTCGATTGAAACTTACTCATTGACTGATTGGACAGTGAATCTTTCACCGATTGTGGGACTCCAACCCAGTTTGTAGAGTCCATTGAGATTCAAAGCTCGTATATGGCAAACCAAGGAATAGTATTCGATTTCATCCTCACTGATATCATTTTCCTTTTCTCTAAAACTTTTCGTCATGTCGGCAGTAGGTGAATCTACTATACCCAAATTGATGCTTCTCAGCATGGGACCTACTTGAGGTTTCCAGATCTCCTCCCAGAGTTGTGGCATTGCTGCTGCTTGTTGGTGAATCATTCCTTCAATTAGTTTCACATTCGTTTCTGCAAAATCTATACCGCTCATGTAGGCCATTGGGGTGCCTTCCTCGTTAATAATCAGGCTGTAGGCAGATCCGTTTTCTTTGTTGGAACAGAAGATGAAGAGATTTTGATCGTTTGAAAAATTGCCCAGCCAAATGAATTCATCGATATGGACTGGAACTTGGAGCTTCCGTTTGATTTTATCTCTGCTAGTCCACAACATGGCAGATTGGATCATGGCGTTAGCGACCACTGGATGAATAACATATGGCTCAGTGCCTGAAGGGACTTTGATTTGGAGGAGAATACCAGTCTCATGTTTCCAGCCTCCCTGAAGGGATTGAAATTTTGGACCGAATCTGAGTCCCACCTCTGGAAGCTTCTCGTAAAAGTCTTTATTGTCGTGTTTCTCCCATGACCCCTGCGCTTCAGTAATGTTGAATTTTGATATTTCCTGCGGAACCGTTGGAACCACAGGAAGGAACTTTGCAGAAGCGTGAGATATCCATTGCCCACCTGCTGCTGAGTCTGTGAAATCAATCCTGGAGATGTTAACGTTCCCATTTCCTCCTCATCTGACTCGTCAAGTACCGCGACGGTTTACAGAATACACATTTGAGAGTCTAGAAGGGCCAATGGCGCCTTGATTTTGAGACATTTTAATAATACAGGTCGCCCTGGATGCATGAACGTGTCCCCAAAGCCTTGAACACATGAATGACCACCAACTAGACACATTTCCAGGAAACCAGCGCCAGGAAAGACAACAGTGTTTCCGATCACATGATCCTGTGCGAAGTCGGCTTTCTTAAGGGTGAGGCACTGTTCAAAAACCGAGGACCCTGAAGCATTTGGCAATACCCTACCAAGTAGTGGATGCAGTTCACTGACGAAATTTATTATTCACGACTATGTGGAGCAATGTCAAAACTTGATTTCAAGCACTTCAGAAAATCTTGCCTTGTTAAAATAGTCAACTACAAATTTCAGCGTAAAACTCCAAGAACTCAACCGATTGAAGTGCTTGGGGTCTCAAACGAAAGCTAATGGAATTTTTTAATACGTACTTTCTCAGATTTTTAAATTTTGATCGGTACTCGATTTTATGAGCGTTTATGTAAATTATGGGATTTTTTACCGATTTTGTTATGCTCCACAGCAAATTCTTTGCCCTTTACCAATAATACACAACTTTAGCATATCTAACACATATTTGCTTGCGCTTTAATATGGAATATAGAATTTTTAGAAAGCGTCCATAATAAAAAAGCTGTAAGGTCATAAACTCCAAAAAACGAAAAAAATTTGAAACTTTTAGACACAATCAAGCATTTCTCCTCATAAAATCCACCGATGGATTTGTGCAATAGTGCATCTGAAAGACCATTAAAAACTGCATGGGTCTGATTTTTGATTACCTTGATTAAGTAGTTATTGTAAAATTTCACGGCAATTTAATAAAAAATACGTCGAAATTGTACCTTCAGTCTTTCATTGGCCGCTACTCACACCAAGAATGTGCGAGCAGCCACAAATTGTGCATGCAATCATATTTTAGGGTCATCTATCCAGAAATCATCATCAAAAGGATTTTTGGAAAAATGTCATTTTTAGTGCTGTCAACAAGGATAAATCTACTCTGTTGCTTTTTACGAGGCAATACCCCCTGTCAAGACAGATATTTATCTTGATTCCGGAACATGTTCGAATCCCAAGAAAGCTTTGGAGAGATGAAAATGGTTTGATCATTACTTCCTGACCTCAGTCACTAAAATTAAGGTTTTCTAGATTGTAAGGACAAAAAGTTGAAATCATCCATCATCCAACACGTAAGTTTACGTGTAAATGATTCAAAAACTTTTTAAAAAATTCCTGAGATGCCCACCGTTAATTTAGACCAATTTTTGTAATTTTATTATTGTTATGCTAGTTTCATCAGGTATTTCTGCTTATGCAGTTTGGAATTGTTTTATGAGATATTCTGATGTGAAATCAAGGTGATGTGAAGGTGATGAAATACTACCCAAGTTTTTACTTTATTTAAGCAGGAGTAGATAATAATTTGACTGCTTGTTTGTGGAGTTTAGTCTGGTAATATTTAGTTATGCACATGATTTCAGTGTAATGTAAAAATTAATACCCTCAGATTTGGATTAATTCCCAATGCCCATATAAAATTGTTGAGGTATCGGTTTCATGTGATATAGAAACACTGTTGAGCATTGACGCTACACACTTAAAATATTCAATAAGTTAATATTCATTCACTAACAGATTGGAGAGTAGGAAAAAGTTCTAATTAGTCGAAAATGTAGGTGAGGATGAAATATTGAATGTATTGGGGGGTTAGGGTTGTAGTTTGTATAATCATCAATAGTTACGTAACTTGAATTCAGGGTAATCCGAACGAATTGAGAAGAATAGTTGAGGATGCAAACATATGTTTGTATGCACATATTTGGTATAGACAGTGTTAATATAATCGGTCGTTTCGAGATTCTTCATAAATCGTGCCAGAGTAACAGCGTTCTAATTGGTTGCCTCTTAATGGCCAATTCCATTGGCCAAGTCTATGAAGTTTGTCATGTTCCTATTCATCAAAAATGAAGACAATAATTCTCTCCAGTGGAGGGGTAATCTGGAAGTATAAATTACTTTGATTTCAAAAACAGTTCTAGCCAAATCCACTCTGCTCTATAATCTACAGTTTTCCAGGTGTGTCAAGCATTGCACAACATTCATTCTCAGTATTTTGCATAGATGGAAGGCACAACAGTTGCATGTCACGTTTCATCATGATCATGGTTAGTAGAAGCTTGGATTAAGGTAAAATCTCGATAAATATTTTACATCCAAGTTCAGTCGCTTTCTGGTGATTTGTAGAATGCTACCCAGGTTGTTATGAATGCTTCACCCAATGTTTTGCAAATGAGAAGCGTTCACTTACATACAAGTGACGATACACCATTCATAGTGGATTGTTTGGTAACAGCAATTGCAGTAGTACATCTCATTTCTGCATTTCAAAATAGTTTTGGGGGTTCGAGGAAACATCGGCTTGTAAGGTTGTCTCAGCTTTCTCGTTTTGTCTTTCTTCTGGAGTATACATGCATATAAATATAGAATACACCCATGAGTACCAACCACGGTAAAGTTGTTCTACAATTTATTGCTCATCTGGTCATATGTTTTGACAATAACAGTTAAAATTCTTACGAGCAAGGCTAGTTGTTTTGAATTTGGGATAAATTAAAGAATTTACGAATGTAATATTACAAGTACGTCAACAAAACTCCATTGACTGATAAATAATAGCCGTATTAACTATATTTATTAAATAACACTATACAACAAAGAACAAATTTCTTTCTTGCTATTACTATTTAAAACCGTGTAGTTCTAATATCAATTATTTCACTGAAAAAAGGTTAAGATAGATTCGGATATAAATATAAACTCATGTCTATTAAATTTTTTTTGAATGCTTGAAATATCAGTAACTTTCATTCAACATACTGTTATTCAGAAATCCAAAAATTTGTCCGCAACGTCACTTTATATAACGGTGTTGTGCACTTGTGGTATGTTGGTTGAATGTGGCTTTCAAGTAATTTCATTCCAAATAAAAAAAGATTCAGAAGTAATTTTAAATAGCCTGTTTTATTTTATTGTATTTTTCTCAGGGTTCCAGCCCTTAATTTACCGTTTTTGGCTCCCAGGGCAGAAGAATAAGTAATTGGGGACAATTCCAGAATCCGAAAGTTAAAAAATTGAAAAAAAGCTGAATGCATGATGATTCACGTAAACAGAGTTAGTGTATGCTTACAAATATTACATGTTTGTTAGAACCTCATTAGAAACCATAATGTAGACAAAAAAAGCATAAAAATGGCAACAGGCGATAGTAGTATTCAATAATTCTGAGAATAGTTTTAAACGTAAATGGAAGATGAGGAAGAAAACTTCCTTCAAAAAATTATTATTGCTTATGGGAAAAAGTTTGCATAAAAAATACGGCAAAAATGCTTGGGAATGGATATTTGTACTTGAGTGTTAATGGGAGGGGAATTGATAACCGTAGAACTTTTAATTTGGGATTACCTGTAGAGCAGAAACTTATTGTAGTTGATTGTTTGAATTGAACTTGATAGTGTAAATAGAGCTCGAGTACACCAATTCGCCCAGGCCCGGCATGACTTTTACCAACAAATACGACACCATGCACACGTAAAAGAGGGTGTTTGATAACCCCTTAAAACGAACTTTATCCCCCCAAATGTCCAAAGAGTTACGAGAAAACGATAAAAGTTTCGAGAAAAGTTTCAATTTTCAATCCTGGTTCGTGGCTACAGTTTTTGAGCTGGAGACCTGAAATTTGGCGTAGTGTTACATCTTAGGGGGTTATTTGGTGGGTATTCCTTGGATTTTAGAAATTTTGAAAAATAAAAAAGTTTTGGCGGGAAAACAGATTTATTCAAAATGTGAGCAAAAACTTGTAAATCTATCATCGCTAAACGATTATAAATGCTCCGATTAATGCATTAACATATTTTGATATTCAAATTTTTGATTATTTGCATGTTTTATTGATAATTTTTAATTAAAAAATCACAAAATCCTGTTTTTGAGAAAAGTAAGCAATCAATTTAAAAACGGGTTTCACCATGTTATTCCCCATGGTCGATTACGTGGTGGGTCACTCTTACTTTCTTAGTTTTGAAATAAGTATTTTTTTCTCAAAAACCAGAATTATGTTATTTCCCAAATTAGCGAATTATGAAAATTTTCAATTACGCTTTTCCGTTTCCAAATTTTAAAAATCCTTTCTGGAGAAATTCTGATGAAGAATCACCAGCTTGATGAACTATTTCCATGTCTTCGTTATTTTTCAGAGTAGTATGAATAAACTACACCAGTTTGTTTTGAGTCTCTTCCACCAATAAGGGCTTCAAAGGAAAGAAAGTGTATTTGGATTTTCTGGAATCGCACCAATATTTTCAAACTAGATGCATTCCGATTTTTTTCCGAGTTCTTGGCGACAATGAATTGTTGGGATTTAGTTTTTGAGACAAAGTGAGGCGTACAGACGCTGCTCATTATAAATTAGTTATTGGGCGTAGTTTAAATGGTGTTTAGATGGTATAACTTCTATGTCGGAATAAGTGGACAGTATATTATGACGGAAGCACATATCCAGACTAATGAAGGTTAGCTTAGGCAGCGTATGGATAATGCCTCTCGTTGCCTCCATAAACTTTACAGCCAATCGGGTGTCTTTTTATGTGTCGCCCTGTTCAAATAGTTATGCAGCTTGGTTTTGGGAGTTTTTGGATCAAAAACTAAAAAAGGATTCTGGGAGATAAAAATGATTTGATTATTTTCTCACTGTGCATTAGGGTTTTCTCTAAGGAGTGAAAGTAGGCTACATCTGCCAACAAGGATGTTCTTTGTATAATTTATGAACTCGAAAAATTATTCCTTTGAATCACACACAGTATATCTTGACCGTTTTCTAGTTTTTATTGCTGTTTCTGTCGTCAAGTTTTGTAACGTCAACGCATTTAAAATAAAAACCTGTAGTTTCTTTTTATGATTTGATACTCTTCAAAATTTATTCAAGAAGTTTGTACATAGATTACCTGACAATACCTTGTTGTGATTTGGTTTTTTGAGACATGGGATATAACGCTGAGTGATGATGATGCTCTATAATTTTTTAATAATTCAACATTGAACGTGGTATCTTGGACTCGTTGGTATTGAACTCAGGTTCTTCTCCTTTCGTCATGCAAAGACAGTAATGTAGTAAATTTGTTACAAATTTAGATTTCAAAAAGGGTTTGATTATATCTTTGGAGTATCGAATCCTGAGCCACCATTTTCTCCAAATGCCAAAAGTAGGGTACATCTTCCAACACGGAATATTTTTGTACATTAAACAGAGACGTCTTCCTCTGAAAGCCTCACTGAAAACCCGGACTGAAGCATACAAATTCTGTTGTGGAATCACCAATCACCTGTTATGATAAATTATAGTACAAGTTTTACTTATTGTCACGATGGTAGATATTAACTTTAGTGAACTTCCCACATACTGTCCGGTATTGCTTCGTTTAAAATGCAAGTGTGTGAAGATTGATACAAGACAACGATTCCACAACTTTTACCGAAAAATTCCAGGATTTCCTTCAATTTTTATGTCACGTCATTATTACTCCAATGTCTGCGCCAATTTCTCTAATTTTTTTGGACGCTTTATTTGTCTCATTCTTTTTTCAATATTTGGTGACAGTGTAACATTTACATACGAAAATGTACCAGAAAATAGTTTATCCCATTTATGCCGTTCGACAGAGTTTTTTCGCAGATAGAATAAAAGTCATCTATTTAGAATGATCAGAATGCCTTATTTTTTACACTTTGTCCTGATTCTGGAATCCGTTCCGGTACGCTGGTATGCCGGAGCCTTTGGTAATTTCTTCCAAATTGGCCAAAAAATCATTCCAATCAGGGGCTTATTTGTCCGCACCTTTCAACAATTTAATTTTTTTAAGATTTCCTGAAATAAAATCTTTTGTAACAGTTTCAAGTTCCACCTCATCAAGTTCAAAAAATTGACTGTTAGAATTTTAGCTTTTTTTACAAAAATGATCGCCACTAGTTCAACCTTTCACCTGGTACTATCATACAACATATTAAATATTCTCTGAATTAAGAACCATGGGGCTATTTGTGATATTGAATGAAGTGAAATTCTTCCAATTTTTCTTTTAAAATTCCGAGAAAAAAAAGGTGCGAATAACCTTGAATAATGTGCCGACATTCATCATGTATTATGGACTCCGCTTATCGTTGAGATTCCTTACAGGGCTGAAAACACTCTCATTTCTCTGACATCAGCTACGAATCGCAATTTCTACGTCACATCATTGGCCTAACTTCATGGAAGTCTAAACTTTGCGTAGTGAACCAATGTATTACCCGGTGATGTTACAAAATTTTAGATAGATAGATAGATAGAAAATAAATTTTAAAATTAATAATAATTGGTATTCCACATCTGGTCTTTGTAGGTTCACTTCTTCCTGGTTCTAAATGAAATATATGGTCATCTCTACGAAACGACTTATGGGTCTCTTTTACTATCTAAAATTTGATAGTGGCCCGTGTCCACATATCTTGATTAACCTTTTGCGTATTTTGGTGCAAGTGTGAGCTAGAATATAGCATGGTCAGTTTGGGGCTAATATGCTATCCTCAAAGCGACAGTACATTGCGCTGGGATTTCGTTTTGACAATTTACCAGACAAAGTGTTGATTATAGACGCTGCTGCCTGATAATATTTGGTTGGTCATGTTTCATAACCTAAAAAGAGATGAGGGAAAGTTTTACGAGACCTAATGAAGCATTAATAGTTTTATATTTGTTAATAGCAATGCAAATGGCTTGCCTCCTGAGTAATGAGAATTTTAACAGTCTCACGATAAATAGATTACATCTTCCAACATGAAATGAACGATCCTCCTCAGAAACGCTGACTGTAAATTCAGGTAATTTTCTAGTTTCTTGAAGTATTGAGCTCTCTTAATCACAGATTTCTGCTTGCCGATTTTAGAATTTAAAGAGAAATCCTGACGTTAAGTCACCAGACTCATGAAATAGAATCCAAATTAAAAAATTCTGGTGGATATTAATTTTATATATTTTTCAGGTCCATCTGACTAATACTGCGTAAATGAAAGACTGCTTGAAGGGCTGAAAAGAATTTTATTCCAGTTACATCAGCTTCAATTTGAATTCATACTCAGCTTCATTGGTCCAAACTTAATAAGAAATAAGCCAGATGGAGTTTCCATAAATTGGCAAAGTTTTTTTCGAATTACAACCGGAATGTATATTTTTATCACTTGATAAAAAACACACATGCCACATCTGGTCTTTGCTACTACCTTTCGTCTGGTTAATAGGTTCTCCATCTCGTAGAAATTACTTCCAAATTTCATTCAATTCGGCAGTATCCCATGTCATAATTCTTTGGTTAAGTTTTGCACTTGAATTTTAATACAATAAATTGAATTCTGGAGTACTTTTCCATCCTCAAACTGCAAACCCGCATTAGATTGTTTGGATTTCGTTTCTATAACACATGAAACAAAGTGTTTAGTCTTGACGCTATTCAAAATAAATCTTAAATGCATGATGTTATTTAACTTATTAGATATAGGATTCCCAATGGATACAACGGAGAAACATGATAAGTTAACGAATCGACCAGAGATACGAATATGTATTTGGTCTAGACACTTTAAATATAATCTCTGTGTTAATGATCGTAATTCGTGCTACAGTGACAACATTCGAATTGATTGCCTTCTATGTGGCAACTGCTCTGGTCAAAATAATTATTTAGCATGAAATTGGACTTTTCGAGTTTTAAGAAGACTTTTGATAGATAAAATATGCCTTTAGCATTCGCCCCCTACGTCATCTATATACCCAGCTGTTTCTCCAAGCACAATCAATAAACAACATTCTGCAATACGAATTTGTTTACATGGTCATTAATTCTAAATCTTCTAAAGTCTGAAACGCTTATTATGAAATTATACCATTTCCCGTGGTTTCAAAGTTTCGACTCCTTCAATAACGTTTTTATGTTTACGAAGTTTGACATTGTTACCAAGAGAAATGTTGACGAGGATTTTTAATATTTAACCAATCAAAATTCAGGATTTTATGATTAAAAGTTGATTGAAAATTGAAATTGAATTTTCGTTTCAAATGCGCAGACTTCATTTGTCATTGGCCAGCACAAATCGACTAGTTTTAGAAATTTTCCAATGATTTAGTAGCGCGAGTCTGAATTTCTTATTAATCATTAGATTCATATTCATCATGTGAATCTCTGGAAAGTGTTCCTTGCTCACCAATATTTCTTTATGCAAATGAAAACCAACTTTCTCAAGTCGCATTTACTTTTATGGAATGAAGCATGAGATGTTAAAGCATGTGAGAGTTCAAACAACATCGTTATGGAACTCCGAGGAAGGTTTACAACAGATCAAAATTATATTTGAGAATCTCCTGAAGAACTAGGATTTTCTTCAAAGATCAAAAGTAGACCAAGTCCTCTAACACGAACGTTCGTTTAATAAGATGAGTAATCAGTTCAAAAGAATTCTTCTGAAGCACCTACTGTAACTCTAAACTATTTTCTAGCGGTTTAAAAATTTCGAATTGTTTAATCTCGCTTTTGTACTTGCCAAGTTTGTAATTGGTTTCAGGAAAAATGCATATGTAGACTTACCAGCTTGACGAATTATTATCTATGATTTTATGTTTCAAGTTAAAATGTTATCTTAAGAATTTCCCAAATACCAAGTCATTCAATAAGTTAACTCAAACATTACATGCGAAATGAATGAGTGTGCAGCTCGAAACAAGAAAAACCTTTCACCACCTTCAATCTAATTGCTTCCAAACTTTCCTTCGAATTTTTTGACACATTATTAATACTCCAGTGATTGCACCGATTCTGCGAATTTTATGGATTTTTCATCTACATCTCTCATTCTTCGTGAAATGCTTGGTAGCAGCGATCGCTAAATAATTTTTAAATCCATTTTGATATTTTAAATGGTATTCCGCAGACAAAATAAATGTGGTTTGCTGAGTTATTCTAATCTGCGACCTTACCTTTTTTTCTGGAATATCATTGTGCATCCCGGTGAGGGTAATGGCTAAAGGCAGCCTTAGATCCAATTTCGATATTTATTTTGTATCAAAGTTATATGGCCATTTTCCAGGGTTGCAAGAATGTCACTTTTATTCTTGTCTAATTCCATGAATAATTTGAGTCATGGAAGGCCGACGAAATTCCCGAAATGGGCAGAGGTTTTTTCCTGGAGAAGGAGACAAAAATTGGTCCAAGTCCCACATCCAGTGATCCACAAGCGAAGTCACATGAGTTGAAAATTGGGATTTTCCATCTTTTCTTAATTGCTTCACTGCTTCATTCATATTCTACTTTACTGTACCGAATTTCGTAAAATTCGATAGTGACCCATGTCAATATTTTTTAATAGAGTTTTGCACGTGGACTCAGTGTAAATTAGGATACAATACTGCAAACATAGAATTAACTCCCTATCAAGATATCATTACATTGATGGTATTCCGTTTTAATGAGTTATGAAAAAAATTGTTGAGTATTGACGATATTTAAAAATCTTTCCAGTGAATAGGTAAACAAAAATTTAGATTTTGACTTCGGTAAATTTGAAGCAGGCAAAAGTTTTAAGGTCTGACGACTTATGGTTGGAAAAGGCTTGAGAGAATTATAAATGATTTGTGTATTTGCCTCCTGAGTTACTACGATTTCAGCATTGTCTCCAAGGACCAAAAGTACAAAAATTACATCTTCCAGGATGAATGTTTTTGTGTATGGCTCATTAATTCAAAAAGCGCTATTCCTCTGGAACGCTGATTTTATTTTATTTACATCATTACATATTTCTTGAAATTTTCGGGACGCTTAGTCACGTTTATTTGCTGCCCAATTTTGGGATTGTTTCCAGGTGAAATTCAGGTGTAAAATTACCAGCCTGAACCTCCTTTTGGTGAGGGCCGAAGGAAAGGCTTAACAGTAAGCTCGATAAATATGTTGAATAAAATTTCGACAGCTCTCTTGCTGACATGTAGCAAGCTCACCTTTTCTCTTGATTGCTGCCCCCAATACTCTGCATTAATTTCTACTAAAGAAAGATATCACTCACAATCAATTCTACTGTATTCATTTTTTTATAGTAAGGGTTGAAAAAAATTTGAGGAGACATCGCTTCGCTTCAGACTTGAATCATGTACTCAGGCTGGAGTTCAGTCGAAGTCTACCTTTACAAAATGTCCTCCATAATCAACCAGCATTCGCAGTTTAAACAGTTTCAATTATGGGTAAACCCTAAAGATGCATTTGTGCTACAAAATCACAATCTGATATGCTCGTATGCATGAAAGTTAGGTGTTGCGAGATCAAATTTACATTGGATCCCACAATCACCATTTACCCTTTGATTTGTACAAGTTCTGACCTACATTAATGTTGATCATTGGCGCAACTAACATTGATTTCACAAAAGTCTTTTACGAGATGGTATTCTACACATAATTTTAAGAAGCAAACACATAACCTTTCCCCGCATTCTTTGCTTCCATGTTCGTAATTACACGAAAACTTGTTTCCTCCAGCAATTATTGGACGGGTTTTAAGGAGTAACATCATTTTGCGATAACTAGTTGTTGTTGGGCGCAAATATTTTCTTGCTGGCTAAGTATGCGCCATGTGATGGTTATTATTATTTCGTTTGCTGGCACAAAAATAGTTTGCAAACACATTGGTCTTCAAGGACTGCATCTCACATGACTGCATGGACTGAATTCAGATAACGCTGTTTAATAAAATACTTTACATCACATGAGTAAACTATTCTGCTCAGATGATTCGCACTAAATTCTTCAGATTTCTCAGCATCTTAAATGTAATTTGAGATTTTTCCGAGTTGTATTTGTTTCTGTCACCCAAAACACATTTCGTTATAATTTTATCAAATAAGTTTTTAATATTGACTAATAAGGATTAGTTATTACCACTACTATTTTGTGGGAACCATTTTCGACTATAGTGAGTTATCATTATTAGTTCATTCTGTCATTTAAAATAAAAGAAGAATTTCCTCAGTATTTTCATGCACCTGAATAAATATAATATGAATGTGGAAACCAAACGTAATTGACTTACAATTGTCATCAACTTGTAATGCGATTTGTTTCATTTTTAGAACTTACATTTCATTCTTGAGAATAGTTAAATACGTACATAATATATATAACTATTCGGCAACAAATTGATGCAATGAGAGAAAATCGCTTCTGCTTTTAGGCAGT
>JAQIXX010004707.1:0-15564 GCA_034700605.1 Willowsia nigromaculata
TCGTGCTCGGAAGCCTTCAACTGAAACAAAACAGGGTCAAACATTAGTTGAAAGCTTACACGTATTGTCTGTCTATAAACCTATTCAATCTATACTTAAATTTGAGTTAATCTAATAAAATAATTAATTACATTGAAACAGAATCTAATTGTGATTGCATCTTGACCTTTTAGTCGATGACAAATCGACATGGTATTATTTAAACATTTGGGTGTCTCTTCAACCAAATCTCATCTTATACATTGAACTAGAGACTCATAAAAAATGAGCAGAAATACATGAAGAATGGAATGGAAGTAATGTAGGTCATATGAAATTTAAAGGGAAATAATGCATTGAAGTAAATTTTCCAACGTAGTTTATCGCTACAAATTTACAGAGTTTGATGGGGCTATTCTGGAGTATCCACTCAGCCTAGTTCAATCAAATTAGCACTTGCCTCTGGCACCAAACTAACTAACGATGTGCTAGCAAGAAGGCCCCTGGGCGAAACAAAAACTAGTCTCGAATCTCGACTTATTCCTTCTCCCTTTTTATATTTGTATTTATTTAGGTAGAAATGGACTCAGCAGAAGTAAAAGTAATACATTTAGCTCTATCATCCTAATCCTTCATGCCATTTCCTTTTAGCAGTGTGGTTGTCATCGACCCTAAAAAAATAATGCAACTCCATATCCGCCATCCAACAGTTCATAAAATAATGATAATATTATATTAACATGAAGCTATATAGCTAGCTTTAATTTAATATTAAGTACATTTAAGCTGATCCCTTGGCTTTTCTCCTTCCCAAATCTTCCTTCCAGTCAAAACTCTCATTTCATTCCCCGTTTTTTATGAGAAAATGTATCACTACCAATGTAGCTCGCCACAAAAATATAATGTAATCCGGGCAGTGTAAGTAGCCTACTTTACCATCATCATCACTATCACCACCTTTCATGGAAACAATATATGCATGGAGAAAATTACATGATACACTGAGATTTGAGTAGGGAGAGGAAATAGAAGGATGCAGATGCAAGATGTACCTATGATGTGTTACATTATGATTACGACAACTTCTTCTTGATACTCCCTCTTAACCATTCCTCCTCCTCCTCCGCGTATATATCACCGTTAAGCAATATCCATCCAGGTAATTTACTTTCATCCTGGCAGTTCTTCTCTTTCTCTGTCCCAAAGGAAGCAACCCTTTTAAACTTTATTTCATCAGGGGAATGTGCATAATGGTGTGGAATAGTAGTCAATGTTATCCTTTATCTTATCTACTACTTTATTATTAGAAGAAAGTCCGTCCCTACTATCTGATATGAGCTATGGAAGTTTTTCGATTAGGTATTCATCAAACTGAAAGGTCGTCTTCGTACAAGAAAGCCTTTGCAGATGTCTGCATACCATACTCTCAACGTATTTTTAAAAACAGCGGAGTTAGTTAGCATAAACCACACATAATCTTTGTCTAGAAGAGGGTTATTATTAAAGTAAACTTTGTGCAGCAGAAAGTAGCATCATAATAACGAGAGTAATGAAATACCATGCAAATTATGGTGAAACTGGGTTTGAAACATTTTTGTAGGAAAAGCCTTCATATTCGGGAACATTAAGTTTGAATATTTTATAGTGTGTTAGAAACACGACGAGAGTGGTCATCAGCCAAAATGCAAGATCTTCGAGGTATTCCATTAACTACTTTTTTGTAAGAACTTTTATACACCCAACAATTCCCCACCAACAGCACTAGTTTCGCAAGAATTGATGAGATGCTTAGGTCCTAACTACAATATTTTGCAAATATGCTAATCATCCCACAAGAACAACTTATGTTTGCAACAGTTGTGCATACTTTAGTGCTTTTATTTACAGCGGCATGTCATCAATTATGTATTAAGATTTCCCAATTCCCATTGCATCTTCCTCTGAAAGGGAAGTCCACAGTCCACTCCACATTCTTGCTATAGTATATACCAAATTATACGCTACATTTATATGTATCTCGACCGGAAGTTTACTTCATTCTTTCCTCCCTCCACTTGACCTTCGCCAAAATGAGAAGTTGTTTCCCTACTTAAATCACACCAGCTTGCATTTGGCATTTTAAATAATTAAGTGATAGAGTAACACTAGAAGTCATTTAATTTTGAGAAGGGGAGTATTTTATGTGTGTACCAGGGCATTCATATTAAAATAAGCTATGCATCACTCAGAATATCAATCCAGCAGAGATGAGAGTATGAGAGGGTGAAAACATCTAGAGAACCCAATTAGGAGGATAGGAAGGGAAACTTTTTTTTACTTCAAGCTCTTAATTTCCTCTTCATGATATTTCCTCCAATTAGCCGCCTCGGGTGGAGAGAAATATTAGTACAAAAACTCAGCTTATCCTGGAAGATCATTAATATAGGTAGATATACTAATATATTTAATCTCTACGACTCTAGATCCACTAGATAAATTTCACAACTAATCCTTTTCCAAGTGGTAAAGGTGAGGCTGCTGCTTTGATTCGTTCGGAGATTCAGGGCCATGATCTTAATATAGCATTTTAATAGGTACAATTTATTTCTATTAGGGAGTGGCAAATTAAGGAGGGCAAATTTCTTTTTAGGGCAAAAAGGTAATTTTGAAAATAAAAAGCAGATACTAAACCTATGAGTAATTCCCGACTGGTTTACACTTTTTATAAAACCAACGGATAAAAGATGGTCAGAAATATCGGTTCATAGATCTCTTATGATAACCCATCTTCCTATGTATGTATGCATCCATACAGCCAGTATAATTCAATTTATCCTTTACGCACACATACGGTTTCTTCTACAAATCCTCTGAAGACGAAAATTAGATGGAGGCTTATCTATACGTTAAAAAAATGTTCAAAGGTGGAACTTTGAACGTGTTTTAAAACGTGTAGCAATTTTCTAACTATGAGTTAACTGGAACACACGCTTCCATTTCCCATCGGACCCCTAAAGCTTCTTAAGCCAACTCGCATTCCTAATATTTCTCCTTTTTTCTGAAGTATCTCAAGTAAAGTAGACAAAAATTAAGTAATTTTGCAACTCTTTTTCTCATAAAGGCACACATTATTTTCATCCGGATCTTAGAATGAAATTGGGGAAAAAATTACTATAACTTACTGTAACTTTGCAAACATTATAGGTACCTTTGTCATGTAATAATAGAATAGAGAAGAAAGTCCAAAACAATATGTATTTCTAGCTATACATATTACGCAACTTTTTTTGCTAATTAGACAATTTAATTTTATACATTTTCATTAGACACAGAATGGCAGTAGCACAGACAACAACAAACAGGAATGTTAAACAGGCTTAATGTAGAGCGCGTGAGAAAAGATTAACTCTCCGGTTTGCCTTTCTTAAATCGAATCTTCGTTTGTGATCATCAACACAGTTTTCTTATTATGTAGGACATGAAGGCTTTAAGTGTGAGAGAGAATCTTTCGAAAATATTTGTCTTCATATTTGCAACTGCAACAGCATAACTACTTCCTAATGAGCTTGTTGTGAACATTCTCTCTCTCTCTCTTTCTGCCCAGTCATTAAATTCAAAGTAATAGCTAATTGAAGATATTTATGTACGTCCTAAATGATTAAATTACAATTTTCTTCTGTAAACTAACATTTTTCAAGTTGCCCCTTATCCTAATAAAATGTCGGCATCCTTAGCTTAGTTCTCAATATCAAGCGCAAAATGAAACAAATTGTGATCGCATCACTGTTCCTAATCTGTTGGATATCAAGCTTTAGCCAATATACCGATTTTCAAAAGAATTAATTGCGTCATAAAAATGTAATAATCGGGATTTCTCACAGTTTTAGATTAAATGTATTGATCAATGCCACAAAATTGAATGAAAGCCATTTCTAGTTTTGAATTTCAGACTTTGATCAAAATTATCAATCTGACACGTCCACTATTTGTATTCACTAATTAGTAATAATATTATGCAATCCAGCATTATTCATTCATTCAAACCATCTGTCAGATTGATTTTTTTTATGCCTCCAAGCGGTAGTTGCTGCATTCACACATACCCATAACAGTTTGTTATTTTATGCATGCTCGATCGATCACCACTTCAAAATGTTTGCATTACGCAACAATCAAGATTGCTAAAAATCATACTCGCCTGCAGCAACATCATTAATATTATTATTATAGCATTTTTACTATGTAACAAGTAGAACTCACAATGAATTCGTGATCATGATGTTGATAGGATAACACATTGTAATTCAAAAACGAATAACCGGTCCACTGGTCAGTTAGCCAGTCAGTCTGTAAACTCTACCATTTATTTGCATTACTGCACACGTAATTTGTCTGATATAAAAAAAAATGGCAACAATGACTCTGCACGCCACACACTACATGCAGACAAAACATGAAGTAGTTAACACGTACGTGAGGTTTGGTTGGGGGTAAAGATTTTTATTCCCTATCATATAACATACCCCCGCGTCTACGTCCTTGTGGTTTCCTTTGGTGTTAACTACGTTACTGAGGATGATGATGATGATAAATGCATCCTCTACTACATATATACTTACCTGTTCGCAAGACAGGGAAAAACCCATGTTCGAAACCTCCTGCTTTTTACAAGACTAACATGAGCGTACAGATCAATGCATTTTTCAAATCTAGAGAACAGGTTAACATTCAGTATCCTACTCAACAATATTCTTTGTGAGGAGTGCGTATAATAGGCATTTGTAACAACGCATATTGCATTTTTATAATGAACGAATAAAACATAATATTGTTTATTGTTTTTTTTTTGTAAAAAAAAAGTAGGTAAAAATCTTCATTGAGAAGTCATGCCACTACCACAACAACATCAAGTAGGATTGCAAGTTGCAACAACTTCCTTTTCTTCAACTTCCTTCCTTCCTTCCTTCCTGTGTCGTAAAAAATCACAACATCATTACCGTCAATATACATCATCATCAAGTCCCCCTGTACAATGTATGCACTTACACTAATTTTCTGAATCTTCCATACATCCCTTTATTTCGCCTTCTCTTTTTTTAGCTGGGTAGCCTCTTGAGATCTATTATTTGGAGTGATTGTCAACGACAAACCTAACTGAGAGTACAAAACTGAATAGATATCAAGTAGAAAAAAATCTGGAGCAAATACAAATACCACAAAATCATTGTTAAGTTTCATGTAATTTATTTTTAAAATAGAAGCGTTATGTAACACATCACGATCTAAAGATCACGTAAGCCTTTTTTAACGATATTATTATTACAAGGCTTAAATGCTTGTTTCATCAGCGAATTTCGAATACAGGGAAAAACGTTGAGTATCTAAAAAGCGAAAGATTTAAAATAGCAGTTTTTGTAGTTGAAATCCTCTATTATTTCATTAATAATGCATCAATAACAAAGCAGCTGCATATGCGTTTAAGGGATGATAATGTTTTGAGAAACGTCTTGCGTCGGTTTGCGGTTATAAAAATACTAACTATCTACCTACTTGTTACAGCATCCTTTTCTCAAACTGTTATTTAGATTTTATAAATGCATGAACTACCTATTAATATTTAATACTGACATAATATCGTGTGCATATTATAATACACTTTCATTATTCCTCCTCCTGCACCATATCAAACTCAGATTATGGTACCTTTGTAGAACAAAATTTCGCTTTTTTTCCGCACG
Organism: Willowsia nigromaculata; assembly: GCA_034700605.1. Taxonomy (NCBI): domain Eukaryota; kingdom Metazoa; phylum Arthropoda; class Collembola; order Entomobryomorpha; family Entomobryidae; genus Willowsia; species Willowsia nigromaculata. Next base: position 5,697 of record JAQIXX010004707.1, read on the forward strand.
AGAATTATCAAGTTGATACCTAATACACGTCAGCAAAAGCGAAAAGGCATGTAAGGCATTGTAAATTGTAAAAATCCTTTCCTCTCCACACAGGAAGAGTTCTCTTTTTCATTTTTTATATCTCCTTCTTATTATGTATTACCTATTCGCATTCCACCTACCACTACTCACTCTTCCCTTCCGTTTGGTCAACAAGCATTTGAGTTTACGATTTGAGATCCCTTTGCCCATTACAAAAGTCAGAGATACACCTTTCCAATCTCTTATTGCTTGTGTCAGCGGTACTTATTGTTCCTGGCAATAATATCTTTTTGAATTATGATTCATTCAAATGTAAAAGTTTTTTTTATAGAGGAGAGTAATTATTACACTGGTTTATATGTTTAGTCTAGCGTTAAAATTCAAACAGAAGCTATATCATAAATGCGTGCATAGAAAAAAATTGGAGATTTGACGGGGAAATCGTTTAGATTGAAATTTTTATTGCAGAAAGTATGAATCTCCAAAGAGATTTATATTTTCGAGTGAATATTTATTCCCTTTATTCATTGTCAACTGTTTATACAGTTTTGATTTGTAGGATTGCTGATAATGAAGCCCAGCATAAAATGTGTTCCTTGTCATGTTCATGTATCTGGCTCGTAGCATTAAATTCTGAGAACGATTTCTGCCCTCTCTCTGTTACTTCAAAAAGTGTGTTGACTTTTTCTGGGAGACATGTATATGCTCCATATAGCTTTTCCATTTCGAATTTGAATCAGTTCGTGTGTACAGACTTTAGGTATTTTTGCATAATAATTTTTACAAGATTTTTTTTATAGTTTGAGTTTATGCACAGTGACTAGTCGCTAGTCCTACATGTATCGCTCCTGCTGTTCCCGTGTTATATTTCATATCATACTGAAATTTTATGCAGCAAAAGTTTTACTTCATGTCTTTTTATCATTCCTTGCTGATCTCACTAAGTTACTATGCTGCTGATGTTTTACATGAGTGCACACCGTTGTTTTCTGAACGAAAACTTTTAAAAGTTTTGATAAAACCGAGCACTCAAACTACTCTCAATTAGGGAAGTAGCGAGAGAAATAAAAAATTCGCTGACTAAACGGAAAATTCAAGCTGTTTTATAATCAACGGTTTGACTTTTCTTCAGATAGCATTTAAATGTCAGATATCAATATAAAAAATAAACGATTTAAGAACGGTGGAATGAATTGGACACACAGACAAACGCGAGCATATTACAGGGAATTCAACTCCCTGTGAAACGCGAGGCGAGCTAATAATAATACATTATGCATGCGATAATATTTATACTGCAGAGAGGGGGGAGGGGGAAATATTAAGAATCTCTTGAATTTTGAGCGACTCGATAACAGACAGAGATAGGAAGTGGTGAAGGGAAGAAAGAAACCACGATATGATGATAAAGTGTAATATGGAATGCGCCTTTACAAAACATTTTTTAAACAATATTTTTTTTCGCGATTTAAATGCTGATAATGGGTTAATGCACACGTTGATAACGATGTGCAAAACTGCAAGTGTTTTAAATTGGCCTGCAAATTTTATTAGTATGTTTCAATTATCTTGATGTAATTTTGTTTTTTAATTTTTGCGGAAAATTATGTGTAAAAGCTTCAATTATGTACTTTACAGAGAATTAGCATCTCTTTGTGAAAAAAAAGCGTTTAAACCTTTTTGGTGAAAAAAGTTTGAAAACAAGTTGTAATAAATAAGAGTCCTCTGGTAAAACGTAAAATTGAATTCGAATGGACAATTTTCAGCAAATGCTAAGATTAGAAAGTACGTTTTACAATTTCATATGAAATGGATTTTTTTGAAAGAAATTGTATTCAAATTGTAGACATCATAAAAGTATTTTGCACATTTGTGATGCGTTTACAATGTAATTGTTGTTTTCTTTAAAGTGTACACTCCACTTTACTGAGAAATTGACGACTAAAGTTATCGAATATGTATTTTCCCCTTTTTAATGATGTTTCCTCCATATTTTCCAGTCTTACATGGAGGCACTATTCATAATGTGAGACCAGATGGAAATTATAATAATCGGATAAAAATTTCCAAAGCTTATCCGCTGAGCATTATTTGATATGTTATAGGCTTTACTATTATATCATGTTACTAAATTTCACATAAGAATGGTGTACATTACATGTTAGTTTCCAGGTAGATATTTGGTTGGAAAATGAAAGCATTGGTGGGCATATGTGAGAATGCTTACCTGTACAAAAGATTTAAGTGCGGTTGATAGCCACTTTGAAGTTAAACATCAATAATGAGCTATGAGCTCCAAACCAACAGAACAGTGCACATTATGATCAAGTTCTACCTGGATTTGAAACTGGCTTAAACGAAAGACGAGTTTAAAAAACATACGTAATTGTAAACGCATTCTAAACATAATATTAAATAATATTGCAACGATAAGACGAATCTTTTTCGCATTAATCAAGTTGTCGTTTTTTTGTGGTTAAATAATTTCGTGCGCTTTAAGGCAATTAGTGTTTCCTATTTGATGTAGACATAATACACCAAGCGATCGTAAATAATCTGTCGAGTTAAATTAAAATTCTCAAATGTAAAAGTGGAAAACAAAATAAGATATTTTAGGCTTTCATATAATATGCAATATTGCTGTTTGTTTCGAAAATTAATTGAATATAATTTGTCTTAAGTTTCCTAAGCTTATATAGCATGAGTATAAACTCAATTTGCATACTATCGTAAAGATTAGACGCAAAGAAATATCTGGAATCTGATTGCTAATACGTAATTTTTACTTTGATTACCGCTCATTGATAATCGAAATTTTTTTTCTCAGTATTCAATTTCAATTGCACAGCTTCTAAACTGATGTTTGCTAGAACGCAAACTGAAAGCTGCCTAAATTTTCCGGGTAACATAACACGTATACCGGTCCCCCGAGAGGCTCTCCCAACTTTTCTGCAGTAGTAGAGAGGCATTTGGCAGGTGGCAAAGGACTGTTTCCGATTTTCTTCCCCACTGCGCCTATTAATATCTTTGTACCTAACACTAGACTTCATTCAGATCAACTAGTGTTTCCAATCTTTATAGTTTTTCATACATATTTCGAATTGTTTTTCATTTGAATCTATATTTCATTCACAAGGCATTTGCAGTAGCAACTCTTATTTTGCCAATTTTTCAAAACCGTTATGACTACGACAAAACCAGGTTTCCACTACCTGCTGTTTATAGATCATTCTAAACAGCAACAGCTAGCATATTCGATTTCCTCTGACAAATCACGAAATACATTTACATTGTGAAATATCAATTACGACTTATACGTGAATGATTTCAAAACTTTATACATATTAGGTATATTCTCCTAAAAATATTTAATGTACCGTTAGATATTTCATCCTCTCGTCTCCATACAAGAGGTATTATTATTTTGCCATCTTTATGACTACCAAATAGTTTAATACGAACTTTATGGGCGTATAGCTACTTTATTTATTATTTTTTTCAATTTACCATATCGTTTTCACATTATGCAAACTACTGTAAAGTCTCTAAACTGCATGCATAGTACACAACCCTTTGCTTTTTATGTGTCAGCCTTCAAAAAATTTTCGAAACAGAATTCTTTGCTGAAGCAGACGTAATCTTGTCTGCCGCTCCTTAGCCAGAGGTAAGTATATCTTATTTGCGTGCTTTATTTCTATCTAATGTACTTAGCTATCTTTTAAAAAAGCATTTTGAAGAAAAAAAGATTTGCATTCAGATGTTCACACCATTTGGTATTTCGCTGTTATTTTCAGGGAGTTACACATCATCATCTTGTGATATGCTTGGTTGTTGTCGTTCCCTTACGCAGAGTTTATCATTGAATATTATGCTTCACTTTTTACTTACGTAATCATATAACATCTTTTTTTATGTCTCTTCTGCCACCATAATCTCATAAAGTAATTCTCATTGTCAAATATATTGATGATATATTTGCTTGCTTGCTAAAGTGCAATACTGTTTTTTGTTATTGCTTGACTGTACCATGGCAAATTTTACACAGCAAATTTATTTTCCTTCGTGTACACTTTTACTGCAATATATTGGCATTTGGAGTGATCCAAAGAAAATGGATCATCAATGATGAAGTTGATGACTGACTTGTGTAAGTCACTTGGATTTGAGAATCTAAGCTTGTATATCTCAAAGAACACGCTCAAACCTGGCAACGCTAACAGCAACCAGCAAATAATGTGATGTATTAAACGGCATCCTTTTTTAAAGCTATTGTGCAATACTATACTGACGCCCTGCATGGTGGCTAAAGTTGCTGTAACCATTGAAAAGCCAAAAGTCTTCTTAATGTACAAGCAATAATATAGCTTACTTTTCGTTGATTTATAGGCATAACATGAACTATGAACATAATGTGAAAAGCTCTCTTCTACAAAACCGTTATAATGTCAGCCGAATATATCGGTATGTGTAGTCAAGTCAAATATATTATCATTAATAACATGTGTAGTTAGAGTTTGAAAAAATATATATTTATGAGACGGAGCAACACATCAGCTTTTTTCTTCTTCTGATGGATGACATGTGGCCTTATTTGCAAAAAGGGGAAATTTTCTTCCGTCCGCTCCTTCCTCGCCATCATGATCAGTGAAGAACGTCTTATTCCTCTTTAGCACTATCAATAACACAACTCCACTTCCTCGTTTTCATTAACTGCAAGCACAAAACATTATCATATATCCGTCTCTCTTTCTACCATCTCTACACAAAATTCATTGTTACCATTACTCATCATTTACCTACTTCTTCTATATTACATGTTATCTCTACATTTATTATGCATAATGTAGTAACTCATGCACATCCTTTTATTTACACGATATTGTGCAGAGGTGTCAATGGGATTCTTCAAGCTCAGAGATATTTTTATTCTTTCAGTAAAAACTGTATTACTGCTCACAACAATATATTATTTTTGTAGCTATGCAGTAATTGATGAGAAAAGTAAGAGTTTTGAAAATCCTTTCAATTTTTGTATAACATTTTTAAGCTTATTTTTTTTCGGGGATGGATCTGTAATCTTATGTAAATTATGGATAGTGAAATATAAATTATGTTTTGATAAAGTTCAAACACTGCATATGTATAAGTACCTATTTATTTGATGACAATTTTTCCACTCCCTCACACACTTCCTCTCTGGACCTGTGTGCGATGTTCCATAAAAAAAGTGGATGGAGATGTTGGCACGTGTAATCGTTGCTGTTCATCTGCTATCATAACGATATGGAAAATGCGCTTAATATTGCTAAACTATACGTGTACTACAATACCTTATACAAAGAGAGGATGAGAAAATATGTGTAACAAGAGAATGTGAAATAGGATTTCGTTTTTAAATCTTATGACAAAAAATAACGGCTTAGAAGATGTAAAAACTGAAAATTTATATTTTTTTGCATGGCGCCTCATTGCCATATTTACAAGACATGTTTACGAAAACCGAAAATTTATTTTCGGGCTCTCGAAACGACAGTTTAAGGTTTTGAACAGATGATATAAGTTTTCTTATGAAAAATAATTTTTGTGTTTCCTGTGATCTTTCTTTCTCATCAAGTCCATCTAAAACGATTTAAGATAAACGAACCCAGAATGCTGACTCATTAATTGAGAAAACAAGTTGATTCCAATTAAGATATGAGACAAATGCGAATGACTGGAAATATTTAAAAAGCAATTTTGCACATAATCATAAAAAGTATTTCATCAGTTGTTCTATTAGAAATTCAACGAGTTCATTTAAATGTTAGGATATCTATGGATGTAATTGTTCCACCTGTTGTAAATATATTCGCATTTTATCGTCCAACATTCGATCTAAATTTTTGTTTTTTCAAAGCAAACTCAACTAAAGAAGCAAATAATTGCTAAAAAAGTGTCGCATGAAAAGTTAGTACAAATATTTTTGAAAGATGCAAATATTTAAGCAGTTTCGGAAATATTTTTTGCACAATTGCTCTCTATTTAAAAATAATGTAAAATTTACGCAGTTTGTCTTTGTTGTATTCATTGTAAGACTTTCTATGTATTCGTAAAAATAAAAAGCGAAATTGAAAATATGCCACAAAATACTGCACCATTTACAAAGCCAAGCCATAAGTGATAATACCATCACAGCTTAACACATGCGAAAGGAGGATGTGGTTGGTTACGTCCGAGTGGAAGATGAAACACCCTACCTACCTATGTATGCATACCCAATTCCGCAATCTCCCGTTTCCTTTTTTTCCGCTTCTTTCGTCTCATTTTTGGGATGATGATGACAATGAGAGACGATGTGGGATATATATTTATTTGCACAAATATAATCATAAATATATATTGCACACGTTATAAAACATGTGGAACCTACCATGTTAACATATTATTTCATAATTTCTTCACCCAAAACGAATAACAGCTTCTGAAGAGCTTTCTAAATCTCTGCAAAATCTGGAACATTTTCCCATCTTTGATCATTGCTGATCACAGAGTACTGCTAATGTTTTGACCAGCAATTCTATTTTCATCTTATAAGCTTTTCCTATACAATCATTAAGCATCGCTCATACACACTTATATCCTTAAAAACTGAACAGCATTCCATGTACGATATACATGCATACCAAACATTAGCAATATGACAGGGAAGAAATATTATGCAAATTTTTACATCAACTTCACTGCTGTTCTCCTCCTCCGAAACTCACATCTCTCCTCAGCCTTTCCCCATTTTAAACTCTTTTAACCGGAAAATCTTCTCTTTATTTTCATTTCCCTTTTTATAGCTCGCCACTCAATTCATAAATATATGAGTATCGCTATAAGACTCCTAAAAAGAGTTGCAAGATGATCTGTGCTCATTTCCCCATCTTCCACGCACACTACATATTATGCATGCAAGTTCACTCCATTTTCTTAACAGGAAGACGCTCCTGAATACATTATGAATGTTACTTTGCCATTTCTACCACATCTCGTCTGCTCCTCCTGCTGATGATGATGACGAGAAGGATGATGTATTCAAAATTTAGAGGAACAAAAATTTCCCCGAGATTCACTCCACGAAAGAAGGAAAAAAAGAGCACAACAGAAAACTATATGGATTCACAACAGTAGCAGAATATTTTTTTTTAAACGCTTATACAATTTTTTTTAAAGCCAGCAACACCACTGCCACCAAATATTGAACAGATATTTCCAATATGTTACGTTAGAATGATGATATATATATTATGTTTTTTAAAATGTAACAGGCTTGTTTCGTTTTTATCTCTTTTTCATTTTTGCGAGGAGGAGAATATCCTATCTTAAATAAACTCGCATAAATACTTTGTCATATTTATTTTTAGACGGGAGGAATTCCAATGGTAAAAAGCTGCTACTACATAGAGTGGAGACATAGTGGTGGATGATGCTCACCGAAGAGACCGAGGAAAAAAAAATCAACGCCATAGATGTATTATAATGTATGAAGATGAAGAAAATGATGTTGATGATGAGGAGTCCTTCTTTCTGGATGAGCAAATATTCACTTCCTTCCTTTCTACTTCCATTCGTTCGTGTGACGGTTTCTGTTCACCATACCATCCAGAAAATCCATCCCGTCCGACGTCTCGTGCGAAAAAAACTCAGCTTCATTTTTTCTCTCGTTTAACAAGTAATTAATTACTACTCCTCAAGAGATACATATTGCCGATATTTTTCATGCTTTGTTTAATTAAACATGCCCTACCATTTTTTTTGTATACTTGTGTGCTCAATTAAGTTTTAATTAAGTTTAAAAATATCAAGGTCGTTGAGTTTCCAGGATATAAAAGCGAAGCGTATACATTCTCGTTGTTTCTTTCTGAAAAGTGATTTTACTCCTGTTTTCTGTTCACTTCGTAGGAGCATTTCCTTCCAAAAACCGAAATAATGTCGGACGAAGAGGCCTACTCGTAAGTGCTATTTTTGAAAGTATAGTAATAATGTTTCTCCTAAAAAATATGGCCTCATCAGAATAATTTGTAATTAGCACTAGGTCGTTAGTGCTCCCACGGTAAACACACATGAAAAACATAACTTCCAAAATGAAAGCACTGCGTAGGAAACGTGACTTTTGTTTGCGCACTCATGCGAAATATTCTCATGCCGCTAAAAATACATTACATGGATTTCATCTACGATCTAAAATTACATACACTTGTTGTCCCGATTTTAATTTCATTTCTATTTATTAGCTTGGCAATATTTTCGAATTGAATTAATTCGAATCCTCCTCTAACTTTGTATTACTTTATTTAGTGAGAATGTACACATTGTTATTCATATTAATTAGCAGTTTACTCAAAAAATTTAGCGATTGCACGTTCAATCCTCCTTCCATATTATAATGAAATGAGCATACAACAAGAGTAAATTTGCATCCCTTTTCGCTTCAAAAAATAACAGTAGAGTACCATCATGCTCAATAGCTTTAATTAGATATCACGCATGGAGCCGTAGTCGTATGTACGTTATAATTATTTCATTAATTTGTCCTACCCCGTTTATATCTATGCAGTAAACTGGATAAAAAGGGAGAAAAGAAAGTAAAGTCGATAATCCAAAAGAGAACTGTTGGTTTGTTTAAAAAAATGAATATCAAATCATTAGAGTGTTACAAACAGATAGCATTTTTGCTCATTCATTGCTGTTTACATTTAAATCTCATAGCCAAACACCATTACAACCACCCATACCAGTACAAAAATAGTTTGTTACGCAACACCACTATTTTCCGTTTTCTTTCTCATCCATGTGATGTCTCTCTCAAAGAACCGTTCTTTACCAAATTGTTGCCGTTCTCTGTTCATACGAGTCCCGAAAATGAAATCTCAGAGATTTTTGGTGGCAAAAATGGAGTGAGGTCCTCTTTTTAGCTTAGTTTCCCTTTTCTCGTTTTGTGCTGCTGGTGGCATGGCATGGCAAACGGGAACGAGCAAACGGTAATGTCATATGAAATTTTCCCTGTTGTTGTTTCTCCTCCACCACCGCCACCGTAGTCGTTTTTTACTATTCCTTTGAAGCATCTCCCCTCTTTTATGGAAGGCCAGATAAATGCCTGTCTCGAGATTCTTCTTTCTCATTTTACGCCTGCATAAAAGCGAACAAATGCTGTCATTCATTACTTTTGATTTTTCATTTAGTTGACTGGTATCATCGCGTCTCGTCTCTGTTCAAAGCAGAGAGAGAGATTCTCTTTTGAATTGAATTTTTTTTCATAGTACATAAAACTGTGGACCATAAAGGTCTACTTTCGCCCTTTCATGTTGTGTACTCGTTTTAGTAGAGAGAGTAGAGACTCGGATAACAAGCAGAAGTAAAAAGTAGGATACACTTAATGTAAGAACAGCTTCATCATCATAATCTCTTGCTTCATCTTCATCATATTCGTTATCTTTCACATTCGCATTGTCAACAACTTGCTTAATTTTGGGCGGATTATTAACAGCCCGTATAGGTCCTGTATCGTGAAAAAAATGATCCACAACAGACAGTCTGACTTGCAATTAAGCCACCCACACCTTTGAGTCATTTAGACTGTCTAATGTGGTTTCACTTCCAATGCAAGAACAATCATACAACAGGAAACATAAAAAATTAAGGTCGATACTTTGCTCTGAAAACTTGAGTAATTTATTTTTAACTGAAAATTTCGCAACCCTTTTTTACGACATTATAGTAACAATTATGTTAAGGGAGGCAAGATGAATAAACCGCTGCAAATACGATATAAAGACGCCGCTTTTGTATGAATTATGTTGATAATGATCAATAATAATCATGA
>JAQIXX010004708.1:0-15563 GCA_034700605.1 Willowsia nigromaculata
ACAACGTGAGCTATTGGAATTCCTACTCCAATAGAATGGTTTAGTAAGCCAACTAATATTTGAATTCCTCTATAATACGTCATAATGGAATGAGATTTTCTGAACGTGTTTATTGTTTTTTTCAGCTTCTTTCTTTTCATATGGAACTCATGGGTTAGTAATCCCCAAAACAGGAATATAGCTCGTAGTATGTTATCAGTCATAAACATGTAGCAACACATCCTTCTTAACATGAGATGGAAATAAAGTGGAACAAACATAATACATGTGAAAATTTTTGTCGATGATTTGGTAGAATCCATCAGATTATAAACGGGGTAAGTTGGATCAGTGGGGAAAAAGAGAAAGTGTAAAGTTAAAAGGATGGAGTTGTTTAAATAATTTATTGTAAGTGACAAGGAAAAAAAGTCCCACATTCGATTTAGCTTATCTCTGTTTGGGTCATAGTGAGGTCGAAAATTGCCTGTTGTAAATTTGTCAGATATTATTTGAAGTTTTTGTAGAAACTAGGAAGTTTAATATTTAATGTACTAACTTACGTGTTATGTTTTCCGCTAATACTGTCATTCCATTAAGAAGTCGTAGATATTCATCTTGTCTCCCAATCATGAGGAAATCATTAACCGAACACATACTAGCACCAAGAAATGCCAGGAACATATAACTTATCCTGTTCACCTCTCCCAATATTGTCAAATGAAATAACTGAATAGAGACATATAGAGTGTATATAAAGTGAATAAGTGCTTGTATATAATAACTGTGTGAAATTCTTCGATTTTCAGGAAGCCTAACAAGTTTGGTTTTACTGTCCCAAATGAATGGTGTTACGCCAATTGTTGAAAAAAGTTTGAATTGGAAAGATTTAAGCCTACACAAGTATGCACTGCAAGTATACATTTTGGAAACAATTAGTTGAAAAATGAATGGTTTATAAAGAAAATTGCTCAGCTTGTTAACCTTTGTCTTTTTGGACTAACCTTACTGTGCAGTTTGAAAAGCTGCGTAGGAGGAAAGAGACAAAGATAAAGTATGTAGGTAGGTAAGAATTACACGATAATTTAAAAAAGTATTTTCGAAATTAATTTCACGAAAATTGAAATTTAAAATGACATATAAAAGTCATCTAAATATAATATCTGAGAAAAGCCAGAACGTTACTATGATATTACATGTAGACAAAAATACACCTCTTAATATTTATGAGACACATTTCTATTTCCTGAATCCATATTTTTCCACAATTTCGGCATGTCAGCTTTATATTTGCCTACAGCCTTTTTCGGTGTAGGGAAAAGGTTGATCGAAAAACACTATTTTTAAACGAAATTGTCAATTTCGACATAAATTTTTTGATTTAAATTTAGTTATTGGTTGAGAGTACTGAAACATTCAATATTACGTATTTAAGTAAACCGACAGCTTACGGAATTTGAACGGAAAATTTTGAACGGAAAATCATGATTTATTTTGTGTCGACTTTATTTTTCAATATTTTTTACTTCCATAGATGAGCCAACTTTTTTCTTGCAACAAGGGCGTATCTCATGTAAGTAGTATTAACTGTTTTTATGAATTACTTTTGATTCATTATTTAATTCTTTAACATGACATATTATACAACAGGACAGAAAATTTGTTATTTTTATTACCTTGTTTTTTAGTTTTTTTATTTTCAGATCACATTATTGATTTTGACAAGGATCAAGCTGTACTCAAAACATTTTGAGAAGCGTTTTACATGTAATCATTCCCCTGAGACCTGACTTTAGGAAAGATACTACATCATATAATCATAGATGAGTAAGCAGCAAACAATTTTGAAATATGCAAATAAATATGTAATTGATTAAATGAACTTTCAAAACTCTGACGTATACTGTATTTCATTATATAGGCCATTGTTGGAGATTCTATTTGAAATCGTTTTCTAGTTAATCTGTCTAACAATACATCAATAATATTAAAAATAATACTAAGAGATTGATGATAGATAAAAATCGTTCACTTGTCATAAGTATTTTATTGTTATGCTTTCAGTTTTATACAATTTGAAATTTTACAGTTTCGGTTCGATGCATATTAAAAAGTAAAAATGGCAATATTTTATTAGAGATTTTATGTACGAGTAGATATTTTTTGCACGTGCTCAAGCTCCATAAATCTATCAAGAGCTTTTGTATTAATGAACGAAAATTCTGAGCAAATTTCTGGATGAAAAACATTAACTTCCTTATAGAACATTCTCATCCCTTTAGACTCCAAATTTTTCATCAGTCCAAGAACCTTTTCTTTTGCAGGTGGGTTCCACTTATTTACGTGAAACTCCACAAGAAGTTGACCAAACGGAATATCTTCAAAATCTTCCAATACCCTGCCTAAAGTGTCGTATTCATACCCTTCCACATCCATTTTCACAATGTCAATCCAAATATGTCCCCCATTTTCCAGCATCATGGTCCTCAATGTGTGATGATTACTATCATCTTTTCCACCCACGCCCAACTTTTGAAAGTGAATACGTGGATTTGAAGAGTTAAGAGGTTTAGCAATTTTATTTACTGTTGGATCATAAGCGTACACAGTGCATCTCGTATTTTTTAGCACTTCCGCTTCAAAAGTCGAATCTCCACTGACTCCGAATGAATAAACCAAACAGTTTGATTCAGGATGTTTTTCAGTGATCCACCCTAAATGAATCAAACCACAAGTCCATTTCCCCCCATCTGATGGGTTACCTACTCGCACTAATTGATCTGCTGGACATGGGAAACGAGGATGAATGGAATCCCAAAATTCCTTTCCAGCTTTTGTCTCTGAATTTTCAAAATCTGTGAATTCAAAAGACCGGGACAAGTCCAATTTTTCACTGAAGCCTCCATCATCCTGATAAAGAACTGCCAGCAGACCTACAATAAATTATTTCTTTGAATCTTCTGCCGACATGGAAATGAATACATTTGAAGCAAAATATCGTATATTTCCAAACAGACAACTGGTATTTACAAATGTATATTTGGGCTCAATGCCCCTGCGTTCATATGGAAATTTAAAATATAATATTTTAGCTCAAACGCATTTGTTTTATGGCGACAGTAGACTCACAATAGCACAGGAATATTGTGATGATTGCAATTGCGACGCGTTGAGGATCCATTTTTTCCTATGATCACACCACCAAATACAGCTCAGATAGTTACATCAAACCTATTGATCAGGAATGAAGGAATTTCACTAGAAAATGAAAAATTAATATTGACACAAGCAGTAGATATGTGCCACTGCAACTGCAGCTGTGTCAAGAAGTGGTAACGCCATGTATCATGGTGGTTGACAGTGTGAATGAATGTTTGACGGAATGAAAAATCGTAAAATTTGAAAACTATTGTATTTGAAAACTGTGCCAAACCTATGTTCTACATTTACTCAGGTGTAGTTTACCACTTATTATCATTTTGCTTTGTACGTAAACTTTTGACGTACATTTTATTTGGGACGATAATACCTGTGATGAAAAATCTATGGTAACTGTTGCTGTCATAAATAAAGGTTTGATGCTCGGTTTAGTTAAAATGAAACTTAATGAGTCTGCTGTGGATGTGTGTAATAAAAACTTTGTTTGCTTTGTAGTTTGTTTGTTTTAGTGATTACTTATTCCTTCGAAAAAATCGGAAATAAGAGCTAAGATAACATCAATTTTATAACATTGAATACAATGTAAAAATTATTTGTGTGAGACTTTTATGTAGTGTCATTAATACAAAAATTAATGTTTCGCTTCGTTTAGAAGTGAGATTGCCGGATTGGGAATGAGTGAATCACCAACAATCGACTCGACCAGTGAGGCAGCTACCAGTCTGGTAGCCATAGGCACGACAGCATATTGGGCCTTCATAAAAAATTCCTGAACAATATTTGTTATATTGCTCTACGTATATTCCCGATGCTAAAATAATAAAAATATAATAAAGTTTCAGCATATTATTCTTAGTATCTTAATTTTGTAATACAAATTAAAATGAAATGTAATGTACTTACACAAGGCAATCATAGCAAAAATGGAGACTAAAAGTAGGGTCAGTGCTAACGTAGCTTTTCCACTCATCATAAAAAGGATTCTGGAGCCTGGGAGATTACTGGTGAAATTAGGACAACTAGCTTAGACTACAAGTTGAAATGTAGAACAAGTTGTTTCTGATGGCGCCCCAGGGAGGTTTCTTGCTTTAAATACCGATGTTTATGAATCACTTCATTGAAATCACGTTACTTGATCAACTGTTTATTAAAATCTTTTACAAGTTTTGGAAAGCAACAAGTCCCACGATATAAATGAATAGATGAACGTCATGCAGCAAAATATTTTCGTAAATGGTAAGGTTCTTAGAATCTAGAGATTATAAGGAAAAGCAATGAATGAATGTATGAAGCTACTTGAGACATGAGAGAGCTTTTCCAATAATCAATGATTTTTGTATGAATTTGTATGGACATTTGGAGTTTGCTGACACCAGCAATCTGATATATGATCTAGGTATTGCTTAAGATTTCATCGTTGGAACTTTGTTATATTTCTTTTAAAAAAACCTTTGACATGAAATTGTTATTGTATATGATGTACTTAGAGCAAAAGATTAGCCCAGTATGTCCTTTTTCTAAGCTTATGACATTCAATGAACTATATGAAAATTCATATTTTATTGTTCGTGTCGGGTTATGCATCAGTTAGGAGTTTGTTTAACCAATTAAACTTACAAACTGTTAGTATTTTGAAGGGAAAGATAATAATTTGAATACCATTACATTATGCTCAATAATATTTAAGAACTCTTAAATATCTATGTGTATTACACAATTGAGATGTCCTTGGAGCAAGATTTTCAAAGTTTACAGAAATTTCATAGAATATTCCAATCACAATTTAACAAGTTAAAACAATCTTTTTTGAACATTGAAATTTTGGATGGTTTTTTACGCGAGTCACTTTTTGATCCAGATTGCTATTACAAAAGAAGTCATTTGAATATGTAATACGAATAAAATGAGTAAAAATTAACTGGTACATGGTTTTCAAATGGAGATAGAAAATGAATTGAGCAAATAAAAGGACAGAATAGTGTCTAATTGCAATCTGCAATTCATTGGAATTATCAAACGGTTACAAAAATCTTCGCAACTACTGATTAGGCAGAATTTTAATGGATGGATACAAAGCCTACAATATTATCAGTTAAGATATGTAGAGTTAACATGCGTGAGTTCAGAACTCATCTGAATTCATGCGCATTTTCATCTTCCTAAGAACTTTTTGTGTTTGTTTTGCTTAGTCAGCAATGTTGACTAAAAACCTTACAAAAAATGAAATCACATGATTCATGAACTTAAATAAAAGATTAAAATGTGAGATTAATACACTTTATTACGTGTGTAGATAAAATTGACGAAAACACTGTTGAAACTGTAACGTGTAGCCATAAAATAAAATGGGCACAAATGCCCATTTTGAAGTAGGTATATGTTTTTGTAAAGATTTTATTTAAGAAGAGGAACATACGTTTTTAAATGGTTTACAGAAATCTGCCATATTTCAAAGTCCTGAATATCTGAATAATTTCAATAACAATGCGCACTTCCACCAGCACATGAGCCCCCACTGTATCCATGTGCCTGGCAGCAAGCAGATTGCTCACGTGAGATTCTGGAACAAACTTCATCACAAGCCCCAACGTGATCTCCAGCCGCTGCAAAAACAAAGCAAATTGATTATACTGAAAACTTAAGTTTCAAACAATAAGGTACTTATGATGTAATTTTACCAATTCCAGCCAACACAATCATGGAGACTAGAAGCAGAGCAAAAATTGCGATAGATTTGTTCATAATGGAACTCTAGACGGCGTTCCCTGAAAGCAGAATGTCTTTGGTAGATTGTAGAAGAAAGGGCCAAAAATGCTTGTGTTTTTGTCTACAGATTTGGTTGCTGCTTTTATGCGAAACATTTAGACAAATATCTTGCGACATGTGGAAATTTATTTTCACACGATGAAATAAGACGCTATTATGGACTGCTAAAAGACATTACGCGTCATGACTCAAGCAAATGCATGAATATTCAATGTTCCAGGAAAGTTTTAATAAAAACATATGGCATATATTGCATTTGCACTTGCAAATATGTTTTATTGCTCTCACAACGCAATTGCATTTGATGATGTGCCAAGAAAAATGCAGTTATTTTTTGTAATGACGTGTTTTGGACATTGAAAATTTGAAAATATGCATTTTTATTAGACTACATTAAAATTAAGTATTGGCTTCCAGAAAATTTGCTCAAGGTAAAGCTTTCTAAGTAATTCTAATTCATTTGCATTGAAGTTATACTGTTCACTTGTTTGCTAAAAAATATTCCTAACAGACAAGTCCTAATTAGTAATTGTCGAAAGCTCTGAGCATATTATTTACATCGACAACTCCTGAATTTTAAATTGGTAAAGCACGATCAAATATGTTGTCATAATACCCAGGACCTTAAATCATGAACACAAAATAGTTTTGCACAGAAATTAAATCTATCATGTAAATGAACGATTATCAATATTACTTATAGCAGCTCAAACTTACGGTAGGGAAAAGGTGACGACCAAGATGAAACAGTTTAGCAGGCTCTATTTGCGGTGGGGACTGGATATTTTCGATGAAAAACATCAAAACCTAGTCATTATGAAAGGCAGTTATGTAATAAAAATTCAAACAAACTTTAAAATGATATTCTATAAATACCTGCTCTTGATGAGCTTCCCCGATAGTCTCCAGATGAGAGCAGCTCCGAAATGCCAATGCGCAGTCTTTGGCCTGAAAGAAAAGTTTGATTTGAGCTGAAGGAATAAATTAATAATATGTAGCAATAAACAAATATCATACTAAATTACGGCATTTGTCATTGACGAAGAGAAATCACACAAAAGAAAAAATATTGCAGAGCAAATTGTAATTCTGGGCCAAATTGTAATGAATTGATACCAGTTGACATGCTCCCAAGTAGAATCCATAGCAAATACTATAGCTTGAAAGCTCGCTTCCAAAAGTGAGAGAAAAATTGTGACGCATGCACTTACCAAAAATGGATTGAATATTTGGTGAAACTGTTTTAGTAATTTTTTAAGTGCATCAAAATTTTCTAGAGTCCAGTTCACTATATCAAGGCTTGACTTGTGACTACTGATTTGATCATCAGCGATGCAATGAGGAAAGTCGTTTGTGTGACCTTGAATACGTATTGATTTTTCATATGAACCAACCCCACATTTCAAAATATGGAATCCCATCTCAAACATCAAAATGAATGAAATCACTAATATAAAACCAAGTAGTCTGAATTGGAGTGTGAGTGCCCAATGCAATAAGACAAGTGGTATTATTGTGGCTCGGGGGCTTATAGGATTGACCCCAAAAACTTTTAATCCTATCGGAAAATATATTAGAACGTTGAAAATTATTGGAGGAAAAGGCAGAAACATGAGAATGAATATTGTTCTTCGAAATTTTCTGTATTTGCTTAAGATAAACTCTTCTACTCCAGCATTTGTCATGTTTCCAGTAACTTGATACAAATTAGTTAGTAAACTCGTTAAAGACGAAAAGAAATCGGCTACAGTACTGCGGTTACGAATCAAGTAAATTGCCCACCCCATGTCAGAAATTCCAATGCTGAAATTAGCCATAAACTGTGAGATGTTTACGGTTCTGCTCCATTGTCCAATTATTTGAAATATTTGAATCTCATAATTTCTTATGGCAGTTGCAGCAGATAAATTAATTAATGTTCTAACAATCCAGCAAATACAACCCAGTCCAGTTAAGGGAAACCCTATCATGTATTTTTGAAATTGGCTTGATGATTTATGTACATTAAGTGATAAGGGAAACAAGCCTGTTAACTGACAGAGATATAGAGGAACTCTTATAAGGTCTCCCATTAATATATTCCTACAAACTTTGTGACGCTGCATCTTGAAGATGAATAAAATATCCTTTGCAGAAGATATGCTCCAACAATAGAAAATGAAGCATCAGCTTAATATTTTGAAACTATACATATGAATATAGTACACTTAAACTTTGAAGTAGTTTTAATTTAAAATTAATGGTTGCACGTAAGTATCTATATGTGCTGGTATACTACGGTCACATGTCAACTACGTAAATACGTTGATGTCAAACGATAATTAGTATAATTTATCGAGTACAATTTTATGACATGAAAGCCTACATGCCACTCAAAAACTTCAACATGTCAACACCAATTGTATTTGATAATTTGGATTGTAATGCCGCTTTTGTTTCTATGATTATATATTTATTAATGAATTATGCATTATATAACATGTATCTCTGAATACCGAACACAAATATTTCACTAAACACAATCAAATTTACTCCAGTCAAATAAGCTGTTTGATCAATGGAGCATACTTCATTACCTAAAGTATTTTTAGTGAAGAATCTTATAAGTAGCTCATTAGTAAATGAGACAGGCACATGAATTTTGCGTAATATTTTGCATTGCTTCACATTTTACATCATTACGTATTGTGCGATAAGACAGCTTCCTTGCTGTCATCGCCCTGAACGATATTTGATCGATATCAATAATTTTACTCGTGATCCAATCTAAAACGACATTGTCTGAGTAATTGATTTTGTATGATTTCAGGTAGTCATTTCTCATTTTTCTTCCGATACATGCGAAACACCTACAATTTTTGTTGGCGGCGGGGTTAATTGTATTCCTTATCATGATTATCACAAGAGATTATTTGGACAGTAAATATGGTATGATTATTATTGCATTTGCTGCACACGATTTGACACCTCTGATTATAGAGGATGTCATCCTTTACCGTATACAGTATAGAATCCTTTACCTCAAAACTTAAATTTTATATGCAATTATTAAATATGAATAACTTCTAGTTTGCAGTTAATAAAGTTCTATTACAAACCATTATTAAAACGATAAAATTGTCAGAATAAAACATCATATACTCATCTAAAAATGGAAAAGGAAGTTGAAAAATCAAAGCCACAAATTGGCGACCCTAAACAGTTATCTAAAACAGTTAAAATTTTAACCACAATTGCCATCTTCTATGGAAATGTTACTTACGTAAGTCAAAGACTGCTAGTTTTGTTTATCATGCGTATGGCTTCTAAAAACTATAATATAAACCAATTTTGAATATCATATCAAATTTTCTTAAAATTCAGGGTTGTGCCATGAATGCTTTCTCACCGTCACTTACCGACTTCAAAAACAAATTTGACACGGACACATCCACAATTGCTGTAGTATTTACAGTGTCAACAGGAGCATACATGGTTGGAGCGTTAGTATGTAAGAACCATTCTATATTCTACTTTGATATGGATTCCAAATTCAAACGCTTACACTAATATTCATTTATTTATTTTAGGTACTGTGATTTACAATATTTTTAACAGACAGTTAGTAGTCGTCTTTCTCTTTGTTGGTATCTCAGCTACTATGTTTCTTGCACCCTTTGTCCCAAACTTAACCCTTTTTTACTGTCTTGGTGGACTACTTGGTTTCTGCATGGGATGTTATGACCCCGCACAGATTGTATGGATCATGGAAATGTGGCAAGCGGACTCAGGGCCTTATGTCCAAGCTCAGCACTTTTTCTATGCTGTTGGTAGTGTAATCTCACCTGTAGTTATGTCCCCATTCTTGACTAAAGAAGAAGATGAAGACGACATCACAACAACGACACCAGCAGAAAAGGAAAATCGCAGATTATTTGTACCATTTACAATATTTGGAAGCATATGTGCTGTTACAGCGGTTGCTCAACTACTTCTCTTCCTATTCATGAGATATGAACCACCTCCACCTGAGATGGGAACAGAAGAAAGTATTAACACGCAATTAGAGAAGAAAAGACTACTCAAAATGCAAAATCAGGATAAAAACTTTGTGGTAAGATGGGTACTCAAGCAATGGCCAGGATGGTCAATTGCTCGTCTAGTCATCTTATCAATGTTGATAATAGGATTCGACCAGGGCATGGAAATAGCAACAATGCAGCTTTTCCCGACATTTGGACAAAATAGTGATGTTGGGCTCTCAGAATCCGCTGCTGCAGACACAATGACCGGATTGACAATAGCTTTTATGATAGCTCGTGGGGCATCAATTATTTTGATTTTTAAGATTCCTCCACTTATCATGTTATCCGGTAATTTAGCTTTGGTGGCTATCGGTAACATCATTTTAGTTATTTGGGGAAATACTTCAAAATCTATCATTTGGGCAGCAGGAATTTTGTTTGGTCTGGGATTTTCATCTCTGATGCCAAGTTTCTGTTTGTATATGGAAAGATATCTTGAATTTACAAATACAATAGGTGCAATGATGGTGGTTTCGGGTTCCCTTATAGGAGCAGTAATTCCTTTAATTGTAGGTGGATTTGTTGAGGATCATCCTCTAGTCATTAGTTATCCTATATTTTTTAGTTTGGCTGTGCTTATCATTGCGGTTGGTATTGCTTACCAAATTACACGTAAGAGTAAGAATCGTGTGGGGGAATAGTATATTCAAAATTATTGAAACATTTAATCTCGCTAAGGACGTGATATAATTATTTAGAAAGATTATGATATGGAAGTATTTCTTTTTTGGCATTTGGTATGATACTGCAATAATAAAATTTGAAACAAAAAGATTTTTACAAGAATATGTTTTCATTTTTGCATTATTGATTCAAACGTTGCATATTATCCAGGTTACAGGCGTACAGTTGCAGGCAGGCCATATTTTATTGCTATTCACTAGCTTAAACTAAATTATCCATAAAGTTTAAAAGATTTTTGGTACTACTGGAAAGTTAAAAGCAAATTACATTATACATGCTATAATTCTGTGACTTTGTTTGGAACCATGCATTTTAAAAGCGCACCGGAGAGTTGCAATTATAAGATAAAAATCACATCATTTATAGCTGTATTATCAGATAAAAATTATAGTACTCATGGCTCAAGCAAAACTGCACTGCTTGTGTTAGGCTATGTCCAAGTGTCAACTCAAATAGCGTTCGGTCTTGATGAGCTGTATTCCATCAAACTGAAACCAATAATATGCAATTAATCAAACTGGTTGCAGAAAGAAGCCGATTGATTGAGGCGCAGGGGAAGATGCTAGTTCTGAAGGATAATAAGCAGCAAGTTGAACTAACAATGAAGAAATTTGCTGTAGAAGATAGCCAAAAAATTATGGAGTTTGCTGCAATCAATTCCGAAGAACAGACAGTTGTCGCGGGGGATGAAGATGTGATTCTGGAGTTCCATGAATTCTGTAAAAGGGAAAATATGAAATCCATTGTGTTGCAACTTGCAAGCCACCCACGCATTCCATTCAAGACACATGGACCCAGTGCTGGATGAATATAAAACTGTCGCTGGAACAGTGAAAGAGCCGAGTATACCTAAGTGAATCCACATATCCGGAATGAAAGGGGATGTGGTGTCTGCTGATGAAATTAACGCGGATTACTGGGTGAAGTATACACGAGAGAGGGTGAATTTTATGGCTGGCAGTCAAAAGGCGGTGGAACTTGGATGTCGCGTTTTCATCGAGATTGGACCACAGCCCGTGCTCTCTGTATTGACTATGGCGAACAGCAACGTGGATTTGATGTGTCTTCCTTCCATAAGGCGAAATGAGAATGAGTGGTCAACGATGCTGAGCAGTCTGGGGAAGCTGTACCTAAAAGGCATTGAAATTGACTGGACTGGAGTCGACAAGTTTTATGACCGGAAGAAGGTTCAACTGCCTCACTATCCATTCATTCGAAAGGTGTTCTGGCCGGAAGTTGTGAAATCCACCGGGAATATTAATCCTCCGTTGATTGTCTATGCAATTCCTAACTCATCTCCAGCAAAGATATTTCAACTCAGTTGGAATCTAACTACTCTTGAATTTGTGAGAGATCATGTTATCGGGCAAACTACTTTGTTTCCTGGAGCAGGATACTTGGAAATGTGTCTTGCCGCAGGTATTGCAGTAGCTGATGATTCCACGGATTTTCTCAATAAACCAACTCGACCAATAAAAGTGGAGAATCTCGCTATAGTGGCACCACTTGCGCTAGAGAACACAAATACTTGCAAGATTCAAACACTATAGTTGAATTCAATAATGAGCAACGTGGGAACTGCATGGCAATCAAGATATTTCATCATGTGGAATCCGACTCGGAAGGGAAATGGGTGCAGCAAGCCACGGCAAACTTTTCGTCGTTTACATCACTTGAAGACCAAGCTTATCCGTTTGATAAGGCAAATTTTTTCGAAACTGTATCAAATAAAAGTGACAACGCTGCAGTCTCAAAATGGTACAGTGACTGGAAATCAGTGAGTGTGAATTTTGGACCCCAGTTCAGAAGCTTGAAGGAGCTGTGGAGAGATTCGAACAACAGCACCTTAACTGTAGAAGTGAAAGTTCCCGTAGAAAAGGGTGAACTGATTGAGTACATTTCACACCCAATTGTACTCGATGCAATGATGCAGGCTATCCTGATGCATGAAATGAGAAATGGGGAGAAAGTCAAACTTCGTGTTCCAGTGAAAGTTGGAAAATTTGTGTGGCTTGCTAACAGCGACTCTACTTCCGGTGAAAGGTTCATCCACGTTTACAAAGACACCATGGCTATCTCGAATTCCAGTACTGCTTTGCTTTTAGACTCAATGGGCTTAATTTTTGCTGTAATGACTGGAGTCGAATTCGTTGACACAACACTCAACGTCATAAACGCTGCTTTGGAACAGCAAATTGTACGAATGCCTGATATCTGGGTGGAAACATGGCGTCCAGAAAAGGACTCAAATCAACATGACCATGACGCCAGTGCATTTGCCAAAACGGACTTTCTCTCGCAAGAGTTTCTCTTTCAGATGGAAGAAAAGTATGATAAAATTTCTCCACAAACTCAGGAAATTTTGGAAAATTTGAACAACCTGACATACTACCACATTCTAAGGTGCTTTCACCAATGTGGATTCCCTTTTACTGCGGTCAATTCAATATTTCTGGAGATCAATTTACTCGAGGATCTCAAAATAGACAAGCAGTTTGCAAAAGTCTTCAATTATTATTTGCGCATCCTCGAGGAAGAAAAGATACTGGAAAGTGCTGGCAACCGATCATGGAAGCTGGTGAAAGCACCTCCAACTTTGGAACAAGTTGAAAAGATTCTATCCTCAGATGTCTTCACAGTCGTTCTTCCCGCAGCATTTAAATCATCACAACTATTCATGAAACTGGGTGAAAATCTCAGCGGTATATTACGAGGTCAAACCTCTGCACTTGGCATATTTTTTCCACCAGAATCTTCGGAAATGCAGCCATCAGCAGCAGCCTATTTTTACACAGAGATTGGAAAACTTTTTAAGCATCCTGAAATGACCAAGGACATTCTCATTAATAGTTTGGAGCAATGCAAGGAGCACGGAGAAAAACGCGTCTTGCGAATATGCGAGGTTGGTGCAGGTACTGGAAATTTCACAGGAGCGTTCTTGGAACAAATCACAGAGCTTGGAATAGATTACGAGTACACGTACACGGACATCTCAACAGCATTTTTCCCTGCGGCAGAGAAACGGTTTGAGAAGCACTTGAAGAACATGAAATTCAAGAAGTTAGATCTCGAGGAGGACCCAATCGCCCAAGGTTTTATCCCAGAGTACTACGATTTTGTGGTGGCAAGCTTCGCACTACACGTCACCAAGGACTTGGGAGAAACTCTGGCCAATATTCGAAGGATCATGAAGCCCAACGGCCGGCTTCATTTAATTGAACACGCTCCATCTCAAAGATACATAAACTTTTGCTTTGGATTACTGGAGGGATTTTGGCGTTTTGAGGATTTCCACTTGAGACCAAATCACTGCACTTTAGACATGCAGCGTTGGTGTGAGATCCTAAAGTCCTCAGGATTTGAAGTGTTGCAGACATTCCCGGATGGGAACCGACATGATGTGTTCATATGCAGTCGACGAACGGCAGAAGAGATTTCATTCATTTCTAAAATCGATAAGGTAAAAACTTGGATTCTCTTTCATCAAGAAAGTAGCATAGTCTCAGGTGTCATCATGAAAAAACTCCACGCTTTGGGAAACAGGAAGGTAATCATTGTTGAGAAGGGTTCAAAATTCAAAAAAATTGAGGATGGAAGCACGACCAAATACACCGTTGAGGGCCTATCTCAGGAAGAGTTTACCACTTTGATCGATGATGTGAAATCAAACGAGAAATTTTTGCTGGAAGGCATAATTTACGACTGGGCTTTAGATGAAAACGATTCATCTGAATACACCATTCTGCAACCTTTCTTCTCTCTCACGAAGTCAATCTTGGGATTCTATAAGCCAGGCTTAAAACTCATCCTACTTACCCGCAATATTGCACCAATTGAGGAAAGCAAAGCTGATTATCATGGAAGCACTTTGTGGGGCTTTGTCAAGTCACTTCAAAACGAGTATGTTGACCTGCACTGCAGATGTATTGACATTGGGGGAAATCTGGGGGAACTTGAGATGCAAAAGGTCTTCGCTGAAATCTGGAACATTGAAAGAGATATCCAAGTTGGGTTTAGAGAATGTACTCGGTACACCCCAAAATTGGCTTCGATGAAACCATCGCAAAATGATTTGTCGTTACCACTGGGTACAGACAGATATCAACTCATTCTACCGGAAACCAAGTCCATCTCCGATCTGGAATTTGGTCCATTGCCTGAGTCATCGCTGAAACCTGGGGAAATTGAGATTCAAATCAAATCCGCAGCTCTAAACTTTAAAGATGTACTCTGCGTTTTGAAGCCCTCGAAAGCGTTCACCGATGATAACACGGTCGGTAGCGATTTTGCAGGAGTGGTGAAACGTGTTCATGGGACGGTTACCAGATGGAAAGTTGGCGATGAAGTTTTCGGATGCAAACCAAAAGACCATCGACTTCCCAGTCATGTCATATTGCAGGAAGACCAGGTGTCAGCCATTCCACCTGAAATGTCTTTCAATGATGTTTGCACACTTCCAAGTGTCGCCATAACCGTTTGTCATTGTCTTTTTGATGTCGCCAAGATTCGTAAAGGAGATACAGTTCTGATCCACACCGCAAGTGGAGGAGTGGGTCTCTGTGCCATCCAAGTTTGCAAGCATTTTGGTGCCACTATTATAGCGACTGCCGGAAGTAAGCGGAAACGAGCTTATCTGAGATCTTTGGGAGTGGAGCACATATTCCATTCGAGAAACACTGACTATGGCGACCAAATTCTAGAGGTGACCAATGGGAGTGGAGTTGATATCGTTCTGAATTCATTGACTGGTGACGGCTTTAAGGAAGCAACTCTGAAGGCTTGTGCTGAGGGAGCCCGTTTTGTTGAAATGAGCAAGTTGTCTGTATGGAGCACTGAGGAAGTCAAGCAACTTAGACCGGATGTGGACTACACAGTCGTGGATGTCTCTATACTGGCAAGAAATGATCACCGTCG